>LOEQ01015168.1:0-16143 GCA_001685075.1 Bramus lutescens
CATTTGCAAGAAAATTAATTTATTTGAGCTGCTCTCCTGCAAGATAAAAGGGTTTTTCAAATATATGAAATCAGAGGAACATGTCATGCTTGAAATTACTCACAAGTTTTTTATTTGTTGCTATTTAGCATTACTTACATACACCGTAGGCACTTCTAAAGATTCTGATGTGTATTCATAATCAATTAAAGTTAACATCTTTCAGAGTTCTTGCTTTCTTTTAAAGTCCATGTTGATTAAACAATACATGAAGGGGCAGTCAAGATAGCTCAGTGATTAAAGGTGCTGTCCTCCAAGTCTTAGGACCTATGTTCAATCCAGGGTAACACACATAGTAAAAAAGGAGAACCAACCCTTGCAAGTCACCCTCTGACCTCTCCATGCAAGCACCATGGCACGTGCAAATGCATACACACAAACACTTTCACACACCCACAAAACAAGTTAATAGTTATTAAAACCAAATTTTAAATGAATACTACATAATAAGAATAGTCCCAAAATACACTATATGCTTATAAGGAATTAATTTCCAAGTCCTTGTTTATAAAAAGTACAATATATGATAAAAGACACAACCAGAAACCTAAGTAAGAGAAAATACATTCCAGGAAATATTAATTCTCAAAGGCTTGTTTAGTGTGTTAATAGCAAATAATTGCATCCTTTGAAAATATGGGAAATATGGACAGAGGCATGACTCAACATAAAATTATTATACTAAAAAAGGAATAATTTTAAATAGTCCTGCATTTTATGGTTATCAGTTAAATATAGCCACCTTTCAGTACTCAACTGGACTGACGATAACATCTGTAAAGACAAATATGATAAGCAAGCTTGGATTTATGATATGTATGCAAATTTATTCATTTTTACCCAAAACTCACCATAGAAAAAAATTTTATGGAGACTAAATATATTTTAAAGAACTGAAATAATTAATAATGTTTTATTTCAATACCAGAGTTTGGTTACAAACTAATATTAAAAATTAAACAACTTAAAAGGTAACTATAAATTACTAAAATTGTCAGTGATTAAGACAGACACCTCCATTTAACTCATTGGTCAGAATGAAATTAAAAATTAAAATCATGCATTTTAAAAGGTTTTGAGGTGTTTACAGGTTGCCATGTGGAAGGCAGCCAAACCTTACAAATTAATAGCAAAATTATATAAAATAGAAAAAATGTAAATCAATGATAAGAATATTTGTTTGAAGAAATGTAATAAAAAGCAAATAAAACCAGCTAAAAATATAAAAATGCAGGTAGTAGCAGAATTTAGTATAAATTATCTTCTAATAGAAGATAATCAAAACACAAAGATTATTTAAAACGCACTGATGTTTGTAACTCTCTTGTGGATTCATCAAGTAAGCCAGCAGGAAAGAACAAATAACATCTGAGGACCTGGGCAGAGCATTCTTTCACCGTGTGCAAAGCCCTGGGTTCATTCCCTAACACCCATAACAATCAATTCGAGCAGGCTTTAGTAAGCGTTTTTCACTAAGTTTCTGCAGACAAAAAAGAAAAAAAAAAGTCTTAAACACAATTTATACTGATGGATTTAAATGATAGACAAGTTTGACAAAGTCCTGCAAAGCCAAACCTTCAAAAAGACTCAAATAATACTTCACATAAAATAAATAGAATCTTCGTGTAAAAGCTTTCTTTAAAAGAATATTCTTGGGGCCGGGCAGTGGTGGCATAAGCCTTTAATCCCAGTACTCTGAAGACAGAGGCAGGCAGATCTTTGTGAGTTTGAGGCCAGCCTAGTCTACAAGAGCAAGTTCCAGGGCAGGAATACTCTTGGACTCTCTTCGTTCTTTTTTTTTCCAAATAAATTCTACAATTATTTAGTGATGGGAATACACCAACTATTATTACCTCTAAATGATGGAGGCAAGAAGTACTTCCCCGGGTTGTTTTGTCAAAAGGTTGGCTTTCAATTACCGCAAAACAAACTTCTGTTACTTCCATGGATAAATCAAGCACATTATATTTCATTTTCTTTATGTCAGTATTTGAGCAATGGCTTATTTGTATTGTTTGCACGTTTACCCAAAACCAAGGTAAAAACACGTTGGGATGCTTTCTTATCTCTAACTTTCAAATTCTCTCCCGAGTGCTCATGTGTTCATTCTCTGTATCTCCGCCCACTCTGTGTGTCTTTGTCACTCTCTGTGTGTCTCTTTCTATCTCACCTCTCTGTTGTGTTTTATAAAAATGTATCCCCATACCTTGGCTTGTCGCAGGCTCAGCATACCCATGAAAGGATGGAATGATAGAATGGACCCCATGAAATGCTTTGACATACAGGGGTCATAATTGAAACAAAGGCTGATAAGATATGAACCCAACAAAGTCAAATACAAGCCAATTTTCCATACAGGAAGTTGCAGAAGCTCAACTTGTAAGTAATGAATGCTTAGTTAATTAAATGAAGAAGTGGGTTAGGATGTCTTACACTAGGACCTAAAATGTAGTACCTGCATACTCGTTACAGAGACCGAAACACACAGTGGTCATTGGGAAAGCAATACTTCATTCTTTTCACCTTGCTACTATGTACAAAACTCTAATTCTCTAGAAAAGCAAAATGCCAGGATTTTTCATGAAAGCTTGACCTTTATGTTAGAATGCTATAAAATGTAAGATACTGGAAAGTATTTTTTTCTGTTTCTTTTAAAATTTCCTTATTGTCCTTGCTGTGTTATATGTATACAATGAAATATGATGTTCATCCTCTCTCTCCTCCAACTCCCTTCATGCATCCTCAACACTCCCGAGTTCCTTTTACTATGTATAAAGTCCCACTTAGTGCAGCCCATATATGAATGGGTGTGAAGCCATCTACCAGAGCATGGGATGCCTATGTAGTGGCCAAACCTTTTAAGAAAGAAGGATTCTTCTTCCTCAAAAACTACCTACACTCAGAAACTCTTCAACACTAGATGGGGCCTGAGAATGATTATCCGCATGTATGCTGGAATTTTGGCTGACTTGATCCATGCAGGCTTGTGCAGGTCAGCTGAACTGCCGTGGGTCCATGTTTTCGATAGCTAGGTCATGGTCAGAAGATTGGAACTTGTAATTAGTAACTATATTTTATTTCTTTTAAATTTATCAGTATAGGGAATTTCAATTCTCTCCCCCTGGAAATTATTTCTAGTACAAATTGGATGTGGCTCAGTATTTCTAAAAGATGTATCTATCATTAAGACTTCAATCAATTCTGTATAAAAAGACCTATGTCCTCCTTCCTCCACCCCACCCCCTTCTTCCCTCCCACAGCTTTAAAACCTCTTACTTATGGATCAGTTTGTATGGGCTCTATGCTACTATTTGTAGTAGATTACAGGATAGTGTTTTGCTAATTTAAATTGTGTGATACTAATGATAATAATGCATGCACAGATAAGAGTTCTATGTACTAACCTGTAAGAAGCAGAATTCTAAAATCCCCAACATATTAAAGTAACCCTACATATTTCAATTCTTTTCAAACCTTATACACATTTATTTAAAGACAAAATAATTTTGTTTTCAAGGTAGCATTGCAAGTAAATATCTGTAGATATGAAAAGGAAATTTCATTTGAATTAATGTTGAAGAAGTGCCAAGAATTCAAGTGTATTTCCATAATGTAATTATGAAAGTGGAAGCTTTCCTAAAGTGTGGGAAGGCTTCATGCACAGATCCATCTAAACCCCGTCAATCAGTATTCATAGTCCAACATCTAACTTGCCTGTGTCCTTTCAAGGTTACATTTAATAGGAACATGTATAAAGCTGTGCACCTCTTTTCCTCCTTAGGGTGTGATTACTCTTGGTATTGGAGATCATTTTTTAACAGGATGAAAATCAATGAATCAACCAATCAATCAACCAAACCTGCCTGGCCTGGTAACATAGGCCTAGAACTCTAAGAGGAGGAAGTATGAGGCAGGAGGATTGCAAAACTATCCTAGGTTACAAGACCAGACCTGGACCACTTAGTAAGACTTTACCTTAAAAATAAAAATTGATAAAAGCAAAAAGAAGGAAGGAGATGTAGATTATTGGTGAGTAGATTGCTGGAAGAACATTGATGACACTCTGGGTTCAGTCTGTGTAGAAAAAAAATCTTCTTTTTCTATCAGACTAAAGGACTCAATAGTTCTTACTGAGATTGGTGGTCCAGAAAGCTCTTTATTTAAATGTATTAGGACTTTGATAGCTTTGATGCTTAACATCTTCACTGCCTTACTCCCTATTCCATAACAAACTGCCTAAAAAGGTAATATGCAGGCTATTGAAGAAGAAAACACACCAATGGTCTTAGACAGCTGCAGTTGTAAATCGATGAGAGAGACCTGCATAGCACAACATTTCAAGTGTGCAATTATGGCAATGCTGTATGTCACAGGAGTAACTGCTCTCTAATCGGATTTGAGAACCTCTCTACCAGAAGAAATCTATGCGTAGTTCCTTAAATCTGATCATACCTAACTCTTTATGTGTCATCAGTAGTGCCTCTTTATATTTTCAAATGATTTGCTCATTTTTTTTCTTTCTTGATAGTATTTATCATTGTTTAACTAAATTATATATATATATATATTAAATACTCCAGTAGTTCCCTACCACCTTCCTGTGAGTATAAGACTTAAACTTAGTTATATTACTATTCTCATGTTTCTAACTAATCACAAAGTATGGAACCACGCACACTCACAATCACACAGTTCTACCTTTATAGCTCTAACTTTAAAATTGTATTTAGTGTATATATACATACTTTTATATATTTACCTTTATAATTGTATTTGGTGTGTGCATATATATATATATGTATATCCTTATACTTGTATTTAGTATGTATAACACACATACATATATATATATATTACATACAAACTGTTTCACTGAAATTATTTTTTTGCCTAATTATCAGAACAAATGTAATAACATTAAAATGTATGACAGGGAAAATATGTTTTCACAAAATTCACACCCACTCAGAGTTTCAGAGTGTGATATTTAGTAACAGCTTCTTTGTAGCTGCAAATGTTTAAGTATTTTATGGTGTAGTTACCCTGGATGTAGGATTCTAAATTTTCTGGTTGTTACCCTTGTGAGAAGGGGAGGAGACAGAGAAAGACACAGAGAGGATGGTAAGAGGAGGAAAGTGGAAGAGAAACATGAAAAGTATTAACTATCGGAACTGACAGAAAGGGTCAAACCTACTGAAATTTAAGTTTTGTACAGTTTCTGCCCCGAACAGTCACAGAAGTAGTATCTGTTGCTTTAAGCTCTCAAGTCCTTGAGAGCTGGTTACAAACGTTCCTAAGGTGATAGAACCTAAATGTGACAGAAATTGAGTCAACTAAGGACAAAGAGACATTAAACATGAAAAGAGAGAGTCAATAACTAGATCATGTTGAGTCATGAGAGGCAACAGTTAGATCATGTTGAGTCATGGAAGAACTTTTTTTTCTCAAGTACTTTGGAAAGACACAGTAATTAGCCTCTTTTATGTGAGGAAATAGCACAAGATTTATATATTAAAATATTATAGGGATGAGGAAATGCCTGATTAGATAGAGCACACATTGTGCAAAGCAGAAGTGCCAGAATTTTGGATCCTTGGCACACATATGAAAATCTGGGTATGGTTGCGCACACCTATAATCCTAATGCTAGGAAGTAGATAATGAATGGCCCTAGGGACTCACTGGTTTGCCAGTCTATCCATTTGGTAAGCTCAAGTGCCCTTGTTATTGGGGCATCCCCCAGAAAGACTGCTATGCTCATTGTTTAGAAAGGGCACAGGAATGAACCAATGGAGATGGTTCTGTTTTCTTGCATGTGCACTACTATTGATAGAGTGGAAACTTATTTAGTGTGACTAGTTCGCATGTTACCTCAGACTGGACAGCTCATACCACCAGGGTCTCTGTGTGGAAAGCACATAAAAGAAGCTGTGGGGAATGCAGACTAATCAGCAGGCCAGCTACTGGCAACTCATTCCACTTCAGAATTCAGTGTTCTGACTTCTGGGAGTATTCAGGAACATGGCGTGCTATGCTTCTTATTTAAAAGCGAAGGACGCTAGATAGGCTGGCCACTAGGACACACCTGCATTTTCTCCTCCATCCAATGCTCAGTTTGAGTATTCAAACCTGTGGTCACTTGCTGTGATTGGAAGAAGTGGAACCAATACCAGTGATTCTAACTTTTTGGTTGATTAAAACGCCCAGTCCTCTGTGGAATTAGTTTAAAGAGATTGCTACCCTCAAAATGCAATAATAGTCTCTAATTTCATAGAGGGAGACAGAAGCATTATATTTATTAAGTACTGTAAGTCAGGTGAGCTTGGAATGAAGTCTGAATAATGGTCATAAACCTACTTATGTTTTATTAATTTTATTCTTTTCTTACCAGCTTTTTGATCTTAGACAAAGCTATTCATACTACCAGAGCATTAATATCTCGTGCATAATATAAACCTGCATTTGTCTGTTGTGAGACTGTTTGTGATCATTCTTGGTGACTAAAATTAAGACTGAGCCTCTTGCTGATTCAGTCATAAAAGCATAAATGTAAATGTGAAAAACATCATCTCAGAAACTCACCTTGGAAAGAATTGAGTAGTTGGAAGAGAGCGTAAAGAGTAAGAAGAAAAGAAACCAGTATTTTTAATATTTAGTCACATAGTCCAAGAGTAAACTTTTATCTTCAAGATCTCTGAGAAAATTTTAACACCTTTCCCAATGTTTCAGAGTGCTTCAAGAATAAATCTCATCTTTTAGCTTGACCTTCTAATTATCATATTAATACTGTGGGTTTGTGTGTGTGTGTGTGTGGGGGGGGTGACCTTCAGTAAACGGTGGCCTTTACTCATACCGAAAGTAAGTGTTCTCCTTAAGTTTTTCCCAATTTCAAAGCTTCAGTTACTGAAGTCTGCATTGCTTTCAGTTGAGTAGTTTTCAAAGTTACACATAGGGTCAAGACTTATTCTTATATGGAACTGTCCACTTCCCCTGTGCCTTAAGGAAGGTGCCTTCTCTTCAGTGCTCCAAAGAATGTTTTTGGTAATTTGTTAAAAACTAAATGGTTATAGCTCTAAGGATTTATTTCTGGGTTATATATTCCAGTGGTCTTATTAGCCTGGTGTGTGTGTGTGTGTGTGTGTGTGTGTGTGTGTGTGTGTGTGTTCAGTATTGTTTTGTTCTGATTGGCCTGTAGTATAAACCGAGGTCAGGTAATTTAATACTCCTGGCTATATCCTTTTCACTCAGAATTATTTTAACCATTTGGAGAGTTTGTTACTTCCGCATCAATTTTAGATATTTTTTTAAAGAAACAGTTCTATGAGGAATGTGATGTGATTAGATTACAGTGAGTTTATATTGGTGGTTCCTGATAATTTACTATTTTAACAGTATTAATTACAGCATTCCATGTATTTGGGTGGGTTTTGCATCTTCTGGTGCTCATGTTATTTCTTTCCTCAGTATTAATAGTTGCATTGTTAAATACTATATTAAAAAGAGTGGTTCTGGAATGCTTAATAGGGAGAGATATACTTAGAAGTTGACAGTATTCTACGTGAATTTCCTGACCTGTGGAGTGAAGGCTATTATACTTGGGACGTTCAAATAGAAACAAGGACCACTTCAATTTACAAAGAAACACTGAACCCAAAACAATACTGAGTCCCTGGAGGAATCGAACTTAGTGCCATAATCAGAGACTTGAAATATGCTAGGGTGGTGACTCCCATCACAATTCCCTCAAACTCTCCTATGTGGCAGTCCACACACATCATGGAGATTGACAACTGATTATAGAAAACTTAATCAAGTGGTAATTCCAACTGCAGCTGTTCTTCCAGATGTAGTTTCCTTATTTGAGCAGATTAATGCATCTCTGGGTACCTTCTATGCAGCTGTGGATCTAGCAAATGCCTTTTTCTCTGTATGTGCCCACAGGGACCATCAGAAGCCACTTGCTTTCAGCTGTTAAGGTCAGAAGCAAACCTTTAGCTTTCCACCTCAAGGGTATATTAATTCTTCAGCCCTGTGTAAAATTTTACTTGGCAGCGTACCTGTTAGTTTCAAAATATCACACTGATCCATTATCTTGACATTTTTTTGCTGATTGGGACCAGGTGAGCAGGAGGCAGGAACCACTTTGGATTTGGTAAAGCATATGTACATCAAGTTTGGAGAAGTAAATCCAGCCAAAATTCAAGGGACTTTATCTTAGCTAAACGTCCAACATTACAGTGGTAAGGGGGCATCTAAGACAGTCATAGCATCAACCTTTAACCTGTGGGTCGCAACCGCCATATTTCTGGTGGTTGTAGAAACTGAGACACCACTCATTAGCAAACTTATTGTTATGAAGGAACAACATAAGTAAATTAATGGCTGTGGGTTCCTAAGACAACCAGAGATACTTTTCTGGTAGTTGCAGCCTCCAGCTTGGGAACTGCTGTAAAGAAACTGCAACACCTGGGCCCTTTTGCCACTAAGTAGAAGCCATAAAACTCACTGAGCCTATTTGGAGTTTGGAGGTAGCATATTCTTTATGTGAGCATAATGCCCTAGCTCCTATGCCAAGTGGCCAGCAAAGGTGCTAGTTTTGAGTGGGCCCTGGGACAAAAGAGGACTCTAAGTCCAGGTTGTTGAACAGGTTGGCTTGGGCTACATGATCCAACAGGCTCTCTCCTCCCATAGGGGGAAAAAATTCTCTCAGATGTAATTGTTTCATTTTGTGCTCAGAGTCGTCAACTTTCTTATTTTCAAATAAAATACAAAGTCTTTTTGCCCCCTCCCCTTTTTTAAACATAACAGGGATATTGTTAGCATAATAGCAATGTTCCTTTCACACTTTTTCTGCCTGAAGTGGACACAAAGCTTTTTCATTTTGGTTTTCAGCATTAGAACGTTACTTGACATTTGGTTTGTTGCCAAAAAAACCCCAATCAGTTGGGCCTCTGCTGAGAGACTACACAAGCATATAAAATTCTTATTGCTAGACCAGGCCTCAGCAGGGCTAGATGCTACATGCTAGGGAGCTGAGGGAACTGAGGATTTAAAGAGAGCGCACTGTTTCCTCCCCTCCACCTGAAACAGGATCTCTGCGGAAATGGTGGCAGAAATAGGAAATACCTGTTTTTTCTGTTCTTTGCCAGTTTCTCCTCTCACTCTTCATCCATTGATTCTCTGCCTACATTTTTGCTGAATTCCAGTTAATAAAATTAACTAAATGTATGACTCTTTTGTTTAGCTTCATATGTAAAGATTTAGGTATGCACATCCATGTTGCACCCTACTGTTTAGTTTCTGTGTATTTCTGTGCAGGGGCTTCTGATTAAACTTATCTCCTGACTATGTCCTCTCTGTTCCCTGCTGAGGCCCGTGACACAATTTCAGCTTCAAATTTTAACTCTAAGCATGAAAAAAATAAAAATAGATTTTTCAATAACTTAAGTTGCCTCCAAAACCTGCTCCAACATTAGCATCTTTAGAAAATGAACAACAGCCAATTGTAATAAATCATAAATGAGAAATGCATTTCGCTTCCTTTGGGGAACTTCTAGTATTCCAAGGCCTGCATCATCTGATCCTAGGGCACTATACAAACAGAAATCCAAGCTGGTTCTCCTTGACGTTTCTGAAGGAACAGCACCACCGTGTGGATGTATGTGATCTGCCCAATTCCATGAAGTGGAAATTAGAGAGATGCTGGTGGTATAATGATTTGTTTAGAATATTTCTAATGTATGTCATTATAAATTATTGATATGAAATGAAGATTTAATTCCTTTTCCTAAAATGATGGAAATAATATGAATAAGCTCAAATTTTAATACTTTATAAGTCAATAAAATCATGTGAAAAATTGTAATTGCTAATGATAAGTTCTGTGTAAATATCTGCTATCTTCTATCTAGTAGAAAAAAGTAATGAGTAGAATTATAAGAAACTGTTATGTGATATGTACTCCAAAAACTTTGCATTCAAAAATAAATAAACAAAAGTCTCCAATAGTGAGCAGATGCATTTGGTGTTTTTACTGACATACACAATGACATACACATTCACAATAACATCAGTTCTTTTGAGCTGTCTGATTCTTGAACAATGATCAGATGTTAGAATATAGTTGTTCTTCATTGATAAATACTGGGAGATACATTAAAAATAAGATAAATGTGTTGCAGTAGATACACACACGGACACACAGACACACAGACACACAGACACACACACACACAGACACACACACACACACACACATATATATATACATATATATATATATAGAGAGAGAGAGAGAGAGAGAGAGAGAGAATGACAGGGAGCAGGAGAGAAAGAGAGAGGAGAGAGGGCGACAGAGATAGAGAGACAGACACTAAGCTTAGGAGAGTGTTTTTCCAGAATATCATCTAGAGTCCTCGTTAGGAATTTTATTTTGTATCTGATTCCATGAAAGCAAGCAGGCACAGTGCCCAGGAAGTCATGCTCTGACAGAAATGTGGTTACTATAGCATATCGGCTCACTCTGTATGGGGTCTAAGGGCTGCTGGTGCCTCCTGAGCCGGCTGCTGCTGCTCAATACTTAGATGGTACTTTGAGGCAGAAAGCTGAACCCACCAGATTCAGGGAGCGGGAGGACTCACAGAAACGGAAGCTGTCAAATGCTTTTCAGTGGACATTGTCTATCCACATTCAAAGGTTTTCGGTGGACATTGTCCAACCACATTCAAATGGTTTTTGGTGGACATTGTCCATACACATTCAAATGGTTTTCGGTGGACATTGTCCAACCACATTCAAATGGTTTTCGGTGGACATTGTCCAACCACATTCAAATGGTTGCTGAGCAAGGTGCAGTTATCAGTTCCTTGGGATTACAATCTTTGTTAATTTGAATTCTGTTCTTTATTCCTTTCCATTTCTAACCTTGAATACGTATAATTTCTAACTATTCTTTTGTGTTTTTATATGATGTAATAAGAGAGAGCTTTTTCAGTTATAATCTGAATTTGTTTTGGGTTAACTAATTTCACATAACTACAGATCAACTTAATGGAGTAAGATGTCCCCTGATTGTCTTATACTCCAGACTAAATGGCCTTATGCTTCCTGTAAGACCAGTGATGGGGTGAATGTTTTATTGCCAGGGTTGTTGGATGCTATCTGTCTCTTCTTATTAGGAAAGAAATTTCAAGCAGTTTTTCTTCTTCTAGATGTTTTCCTCAACAATTGACTACATCTAATAAAAACATCCCAATAGTGAAAAAATAGAAATCGTGAATGAATGGATTGCATAGTTTCTAGGAATCCATGTCCAGCAAAATATATTGAGTTTCAATGCTGGATGCTATGCAAGTATTTTTGTATGTAAGGAATCTTGGGTACTTGTTTTTAATTTTTATTGTTTATTGGAAATCTGTTCTTCAGATAGATGATATATAACCATGATTTATCTTGAATAAATTTCAAATAATCTTTTTTAAGATCAAAAATAATAATTGGTAATAAAATAATAGCTAGTTGGTAATATGTTACATATAAGAGAAGTACTTTCAGTGTACTGCATTTGGCATAAAATACTTTATTACAATGGTGATGGCATGAGAGAGGAGCTGAATATATTAAAGGATTTTATTAGTGTGACTATTTTGAGATCTCTAAAATACTATTATCAGAAGTATAAGCACCAGAGGAAAATTAAGTATACCATACATGGGAAACCCTTGGCCTAGAGACAAAGACGTGTGTATACTTTTTTAGAGACTGTTGGTATTGGGCTAATCTGCTCTTTCTCTCTTCCTTCTGCTGCTTATTGTGTTTAATTTCTTGTTATGCAAGCTGAGTGTGTATGTGTGACCGTGTATGTATGTGTGTATGTTTTTTTCATGTGTCACAATTGTCATAATATCTGTTAGAAAAAAATATATGTTTCAAAACACAATCCATATATTTAGGCTCTGATTTTATTCTATTAAAGTTTACTAAGGAATCTGCAGGGTAGTTCTTCTATGTGGACTCTTCTTAGTTGAACTTAGCAGGGTTTGTTCATGAGACCTCCATCAGCCATTGGGTCAGGGAAGTTGGCTACTCTGATGGCTCATTGGGATGACACATCTTGCGTGGGTTGTCATTCTTTAGCAGTTTAGGATGATATGTTTGGCAGGAAGCAGTGACAGATGGCTTCAGTGCCTGAGTTCAGATTTCCATCACCCACATAAAAAGTTAGACTTGGTAGCTGATGCCTGTAACTCCAGCACTGTGCAGGGAAGGGGGTCAGTCGGAGGAGGTAGAGACAGGAGGAGAGCTGGAGCTGACTGGCCATCAGCCAAGCAGAAACACAAAAAGTGTGAGCTCTGGGTTCAGTGAGAGCCCTCTCTAAAAAGAATAAAGCATTCAGAAGCAGAAGAGGCCATCCACCATCCTTTGTGTACAAATGAATACAATATCAAGCTCACATTCACATGCACCACCCCACCAACACCAGCACCACAGCACAACCACCCCATACCGGTTTTGACTGAGTTGTGTGTGAATGGAATGGTGGCCTGGACACTATAATCAGATTTTTATTACAAATCAAAGAAAGAACTTCCTTAGAAAGATGGCAAAGCAGATGCAATTGAAATGCATGCAAGATTTTAGAAAATATAATTATTATTGATTTGAGAAGTTCGATCAAATATGTGGGATGAGGCTTTGATTGTTTGGAGAACTAGGTTCATTCCACTATTTCGCAATCTAGGTTGCCTTGGGAGCTAGGCTCAATCCATTCCCAGTGATTACTATCAGCACTAATTCTTATGATCAAATTCTTTAGCATGGATTTCCTTCATGTGTTCTCTGCTGTATCCTTAGTGTAGGCAAATCACAGTTCTCAAATGTCACAACTGAATAAGATGTAGCATTCGTATTATAAATCAATCCAAAAATTTAGATAACACATTGAAATATTTTTTTAATTATGACATGAGGGTTTTTCTGTATACACATATATTTTTATATTATATCATGCATATTGAGGAGTCATCTAATATAGCAAAGTTTCTGTTGAACAAAATTGCAAAAAACCAATGTTTTTCTTAGGTGAGCATAATTAATGCTATCCGACAAAAATCACAATAGCAGTTGTAATTGATGTGTGCTGTTATGTGATTCTTTCAAGAGAAGACACATTTATGTTATTTAGGTGACGTGTCCTGCTTTTTAAAAGGAAAGACTGTCCCAAATTATTCACGACAGAGTGGTGATGGCCCAATGTGTAGAATCTGTGATTATTATACCAGTGCCAACTAGAGTAAAATAGTCTGTTCTTTTTCAGTCCTTCACTCGGACTGAAATAAATAATATGAACGAAGCTCTTGTGTATCAGTTAGTACATTTCTAACTTTATTGGAAAACCCATATATAAAGGTTCTTGATTTAAATCCAATGCCAATTTCAGCACTGGCAGAGCCTGTGGCAGCTACATGGTGCATTGTATTATATTTTATTGCTAACACCGGAGAGACTGGAATCGTTAAGTAAGTAGATCTTTTTGTTAAGTGTGGATAAAGGGAATGTGTATGCGTGAGTCACGCTGGGGGTTGAAAGGAATGTATGTGGTTTATTTTATTTTTCTAGGCTGTGGGTGGTATTTTGATATGTTGGGGATATTTCCAGGTTTGGAAGTGAATGTTCTATTGTCGTTTCTATTTTCTAAGCTCAGAGATCTGTTATTCTGTTTTTCTTGCAAATGGTATTTGGAAATACGATCCAGAGGCCCAGGTTTAAGAGGAAAAAATTGCGGGAGAAATTGCTACTAGTCACACGTGCTCTCACACTGCTCAGCTGGTAGCTGTTATTGTTCCCTGGTCTCGTTTTCTTTCTCTACAAGGAAAAGGTGCTGAGAGATAAAAAGCATTCCCAAATTAATTTTGGACCCACTCAGGGATTTGACTCTTCCTATCCTTGGTAACAAGTACTTCCTTCAAATGAAGAAGGAACCAGGGAACAACACTAAAGAAAAATTCTGAGAAAGCAATTCCAAAAGAAATTCATGAGAGAGAGAGAGAAATAAAGGACAAGAACAGAAAAATACAACAGAAATCACTCTACTCATTTTCCATAGTAATTATGATGCTTTAAGAAGTCCTTACACAGAGAATCCAGATTCATAAAATGATTAGCATTTTGCCTAGTTCTCATAGTAGGGAAATATGTTCAGCAATTGCTTTTCAGGGCTCCACCTTTATCTCTGTGTCTTCAAAAAGGACCTTTTAAACTTAAGGCTCTTAGTATAGCTGTGGGAATGATATACTATAAATATTTATTTGCCTATAGATAGATATTTGTGCTACTTGCTATTTATTTGTTTGCTTATTTTCTTTTTCTTTCTTTTTTTTTTGAGCTCAGGATCTACTTTGAGTGTCATGTCATATCTCCCACTTGAAAACCCATGATTACCATCACCATTTTTTTCTCATATGTTCTTTATCTAAGTAAGTAATATTCTGCAGAAAGACAGTCCAGTTCAAATATTCTATGTCAATCTTGAATCATCCATTTACTTGAATTACCCTCCTGCTATCAACTTGTATCAGTACAACTGTTGAGAGACGTCTCGAATCTAAGCCTTCTTTTGTTTTCAGTGCCACTGTGCTAGGTTCTGTTCCTGATGTCTCTTAAGTGTACCTCTGCATTGGCCTCATCAGTAGAAGCCTTACAATGTCATATGTCATTTCAGTTCATAAACGCTATATCAAGTGTTCTTTCACAGGCATATCTGGTTGCTGTGAGGCAGCAACGACATTTGAAACAAAACACATTAACAGTATAGAAAACAGTAAAGGGTTTGCCTTCCTGGAGCTCAGATTTCGGGGATGAAGCTCTACCTACCTGGTGGTGGCAGTATCAGGACATGGCTGTAGATAGCAGCATAAAGGATTATTTAATGAATATGAATAGACCACACACCTGAAAAAGAATGATGTGAACTAAGTTTTCTGAGTCTGTTTTCAAGCCATAAAGAACAACAGGTGTTCAGGTAGAAAAGAATACAAGATATATAGGAGTTAAAATGTAATAAGAAAAAATAAGTGACTTTGGGGAACAGGTTCATTGCAGGAGGATTAGATAACAATAAAAAGAAAAACTAGTGACTGAAAAATAAATACTGCAGCATTGCAATCAAGCAGTTGGACTGGGGATCCTTTTGCTCTACTTAGGTAGAAACCCCTGGTGGGCAAGAAGAAACTCTTCAAGGGACAGACTAAAGGGATGGCACACCACACAGCGCCCCCTTCTGGATTCAGATTAGGTGCACACCTAATAATAATTTGAGGAGTAGTTAATAGTAGTAGTAGGAGTAATACAGACCCAAATAATTTCCAATACAAAGATTTCCTTAAGTAACCAAGGCAAAATGACAATCCTTAATTAACCAAGGCAAATAGACAAGGTGGCTGAATCTGAATCTGGCAGAAACAGCATAGACGTGCAGGTGTAATTTTAAGAGAAAAAGAGATGTTTGTGTTAGAATAATGAGTTGGGTTTGTTAATTAGGGTAGCCAAATGGGGATTTTTTTTTGACTCATGTTTTGTTAGGTGGACCTTGGTGAGCAGCCTCAGGAATGGGTCAGGCATCAGAAAGTAGCCAAATAAGAAATTGACCTTGGCGATTAGCTTTTGGAATGTAATCTAATGGATTATTTAGCAAAGAAAAGGGAAAGAGGAGGGTAGAACCTGACAGCAACGTTTGCC
This sequence comes from Bramus lutescens, assembly GCA_001685075.1. NCBI lineage: Eukaryota > Metazoa > Chordata > Mammalia > Rodentia > Cricetidae > Bramus > Bramus lutescens. Next base: position 15,775 of record LOEQ01015168.1, read on the forward strand.
TTGCTTGGGCCTGTTAGAGCCCATCATCAACTTTGGCTGTTTCTGTTTCCTTTGCAACTTGACAACAGCAAGAAGCTGCTCAGAGTACTTGAGAGTGACAGCAGGTGGCATTATCCTTTGCTGCAGGCCTGGGGTATTGAGACCTTATCCCTACAAATGTCACAGTTCCTGGGTGGGCTTAGGAAGCCAGGATTCTTTGATGCTTCGTTGTAGTTGGTGGTATAACTCCCAGACTAGGAAGATATGCCTTGGGATGGCTTCCATTTTGGCTGCAGTCAGTGTCAATGGCATCACCTGTAAAACTCAAGGATAACTCTAAAGTCATTTCTGACAACTCTGAGGCCATTTCTGAGGTCTTTCAGCAGTAGT
>LOEQ01015169.1:0-16143 GCA_001685075.1 Bramus lutescens
CTCTCTCTCTCTCTCTCTCTCTCTCTCTCTCTCTCTCTCTCTGTGTATGTACATATATGTGTGTTTATGTATGCATTATACATATGTACAATCTAGAGTCTTGAGGAAGAACAGAACTGATTAAGTAAAAGAAATCATTTCTAAGTTTGAAGATAGATAAATGTTTTTATATAATCAAATGAGAATTAAATAAAGAAAGATAAACAATGATAAGAGGAGAAGTGGAGAAAATGGGGCATGGATGGGATAAGGAAAAGGGAAGAGAAAAGAAAGAGTAAATTTGAAAAGTAAAAAAAAACTTCAAAGCTTATGGGGGACAATGAAATGTTTGCATTATAGAAGTTCAGAAGGAGAAAAGAAGGGGAAAGAAATAGAAAATTCATTCAAGATACTTTCTAAAATTTTGCCAAGTCTCAGAACATATTTAGAGACAATAAGGTACATGAATCTCAATGGCATTAATAAATTCAGTTAATAAACCCATACTCTAGATATTAAGGTTAAATTTTTTTCAACAAACAAAAACAGACAATTCACTACTGTCATATTGGCCCTTCAAGATGACCACATAAGGGATCCTATATTAAGAGTCAGAAAAACAATGAAAACCTAAAACTCAGTAAAGAAACCTCTGAATCTAATAGAAATTAAATCACAGCATAATAACTTGATGCATACAGTAAGTATGAATAGCTAAGTTTATAACAATGAGCAGTTATATACAAAATCAGAAATATATCATAAACATAAAAAGCAATAAATACAAAATCTACAGAAACAAGAAGTAAAATCCAAAACTAATAGAAAGAAATACATAACATAGATCACAGCAGAAATAAATGAAGAAATTAATACGTGTGTGTGTGTTACCAGTGAAGCAATAAGCTATTGTTTCTTTATGAAGAAAGATTAATAAAACTGACAAACTATAGGCTAAATTGACTAAGAAAAGGAGAGCGAACCAAATTAACAAAATCAGAGAATAAGATAAGAAATTATAATTAATAGCAAAGAACTACTAAATAACATTAAGAACCCTTATGGAAGATTATATGGAATAAATTCGGGTAGCATGAAAGAGATGTAAAATTTTCTGGGGATATACAAGCTACCAAGTTGAAGCATGAGGATATCAAAATAATAGTTTATGAGAGAGAATCACTAATAAAACATTTTTCAAGAAACAATTGGCGAAATGTAAAGAGCTCTATTGACAATTTTTTATTTATTCATTTGTTCACTTGTTTGAGTTTTTAAAAATTTTTATTTAAAAGGTTTTTTCATTTTACATATTAACCAATGTTCCCCCTCCCTCCCCTCTTCCTGCTCTCCCCTTCTCTCCACCCAAACTCCCACTCACTTCTCAGAAAAAGTAAGGCCTCCCCGGGGAATTTGCAAAGTCTAGCATATCAACTTGTGGTGAGACCAAGCCCTTCCTCACTATATCCAGGCTGAGCAAAGTATCACCCCATAGGGAACAATTTCCAGAAAACTAGCTCCTGCTCTGGCAATAAATCCTGGTCCCACTGCCAGTGGCCCCACAGACTGCCCAAGCCACAGAACTGTCGCCTATATGCAGAGGACCTAGGTCTTAACCCAGATCCCTAGATATTAGTCCAGAGTCAGCGAGCTCCATTGGCAAGGGCCAGTTGTCTCTCTGGGTTTCTCTATCATGATCTTGACCCCTTTGCTCATAAAATCCCTCCTCCTTCTCTTTGAACTCTGGGAGTTTGGCCTAGTTTTTAGCTGTAGATCTATGCATCTGCTTCCATCAGTTACTGGATGAAGGTTCTATGATGACAATTAGGGAGGTTATCAATCTGATTACAGAGAAAGGACATTTCAGGCACACTCTCCAGTATTGCTAGGAGTGTTAGCTGGAATCATCCTTGTGGATTCTGGGGAAGTTTCCTAGTAGCAGATTTCTCCCTAACCCTATAATATCTCCCTCTATCAAGATAGCTATTTCCTTGCTCTCCCTCTCTGTCCCTCCCCCAATTCAACCACCCCATTTCCTCATATTCTTCTTCCCCAATCCCTCCACTCGCCAACCCCCCACCCTCCCAATTTATTCAGGAGATCTTATCTTTTTCCCCTTCCCAGGAGCATCCATGCATGTCACACTTACATGTCCTCATTTTATCTAGCTTCTCAGGGGTTGTGGATTGTAGCCTTCATGTCTAGTATCCACTTCTGAGTGAGTACACTGATGATAGCTTATGCTGGAGAGGATACAGAGTAAGGGGAGCACTCCTCCACTGCTGGTGGGAGTGCAAACTTGTACAGCTACTTTGGAAATTAGTATGAGGGTTTTCAGAAAATTGGGAATCAATCGACTTCAAGACCTGACGATACCACTCTTGGGCATATACCCAAAGGATGCACATTAATACCATAAGGACATGTGCTCAACTATGTTCATAGCAGCAGTATTCATAATAGCCAGAACCTGGAAACAACCTAGATACCCCTAACCCAAAGAACTGATAAAGAAAATATGGTACATTTAATACACAATGGAGTATTACTCAGTAGTAAAATAAGTAAGTAAATAAATAAATAATAAATAAATAAATTGCATCTTGAAATTTGCAGGCAAATGAATGGACCTAGAAAAAACCATTTTGAGTAAGATAGCCCAGATCCATCTACAATTTTTACAGATCTTTTAAAGTGCTAATATTAATTCTTGGATAACAACTGTGAAGTACTGAAAGCATGTCATGCTCTGAAGCCAGTAATATACTCACATCTAAATGAGAATGACTCAAAACAAGGAGATCACTAAAAGTCAATATCCCTAAAAAACAAGATGTAAAAATTCTCAACAAAATACTAAGAAAGCAAGCATAACAACAACAGCAACAAAAAGACTATGTATCAAGGTCAAATGTGTCTTATCATAGAGATGCAAGAACTGTTGGACACCTACACATCAACTAATATAAAACATTGCATCAGGAGAATAAAAATTAATAACAATTTTGATCATCTCAGTATATGCAGAAAAAGGCTATTTTTAGCTACATACTAAAAATCAATCATTATGCCCACAGATAGATGTATTTGTAACAGATGGAGATCATTACAGAAAACCATGGTCAGTCACAATGCAGAGCTGCAGAGCCCAGTACCAATGGTTACATCTACAGTACAACTCCAACACCTAAGGTTCACATATTATTGCAGAAGTGAGGGTAGAAATATTGTAAGAGCCAGAGACTGAGGAATTTGCTATAAAAATGTGTCTCCTAGGAATATCAGAAGAGCTATACCTTTAAGTACACTTTCACATTAAAAAAATACTATAAAATTGTGTACAGAAGGAATTTACCCCAACACAGTAATGGATATGGGTGACAATCTCAGAGCTTTATATCATCGTAAATGAAAGGAAAGCTGAAATTGTTGCTCTAAGATGAAGAATAAGACAAAGATTCTACTCTCACAACTCAGGGTTAATATAGTATTGGAAGTTCAGACCAAGAAATAAAACAAGAAAAAGAAATAAGGACATCCAAATACAAAAGGAAGGAGTCAAATCATTTCTGCTTAAAAAGTATGATATTTTATATCCATCCCCTGCAAAAATTTTTAATGAGATAAATGTGATAAAGTTACAGGCTATAAAACCATCATAAAATAAGCAGCATATTTGTACTTCATTAATAAAGTTGCTAAGCAATAAATCAAAGATGCAATCCCAATAACAGCTGTAAAGAGTATATGAGGAAAAATTTAGCTAAGTCAGTAATCTCTGCAAAGAAAATGAGGGAGAGATGATGAGAGAAATTGAAGGAGAAACACTAAAAAGTGGAAATAAATCTCATTAGTTTTTTGGACTTGAAAAGTTAATACTGTTAAGATACTCATAAACATGTTTACAAGTCAATGTATTAACTCTTCCTACCAAAATATCATTGAAAATTTTTAAATAGAAAAACACTCTAAAACTTTTTTATGAAACTAGAAATGATCTTAAAAATAAATGGACAACACTGGAGACATTACAGTGGCTGATACTGAAATATGCAGAGCATTACTGAAGAAAGTACAGAGGGATAGAAACCAAAACACAGGCAAACAGTCTGAATTGACTTTCCCTCACTGAATTGTACAACTGGTTAATGAAAATATGAAAAAGTTTATCATCAGAGAAATGCAAATCAAGACCTCTATAAGATACCATATTACCCCTCTCGGAATGAATATTATCAAAAATAAAAAAGAATTTTCATACACTGTTAGTGTGAATATAAATTCATAAAACCATAAGCAAAAACAGTATAAAAATATGATGTAATACAATGTAGAATCTCCTTACAAAACTATAATTAAGGCCGTATGATCTACCAATCCCACTACTGGGTAGACAGTCAAGGGGAATGACATCATTATCAGGCACACTATAGTTGCATGCTAACTAATATATAGGATCAACCTATGTGTAATATGAGTGATGAATAAAATGTGATATAAACGCATAATGGAGTGAAAGCAATGGAAAGAATGGAAGTCTGTGATTTGCAGCATTATTGAAGACATTAAATCCAGACTAATAACTCAGGCATAAAAAGACAAATGTCACACTTGCTCTTCTATGTGTGGGTGCCAAAAGTTGATTTTACAGAGAATAAAAGAATAGTTACCAGACTGGTAAGCATGGTAAAGGAAGAGAAAGGGTTTATTAGTTTGTGTCCAATTGCCAGTTTGATGTGGGGAATAATTTCTAATGTTTTACAGCACTCTGGAATTACTATGTTTGATAACAATTAATTGGGCATTTAAAGCTATAGTTATATCGCTTATATTTCCATGCCACAAACATATACAGGTTACGTTTGCCACTGTAGCTAAAATTCCTTACAGAAATACTTAAGAGGATTTATTTGGGCTCGAGGTTTCAGAGGGCTGTAGTTGACTATAGTGAATGGAAGCGTAATAGATGAGTTCAATTCACATTGCTGAAAACTGTTCACATAATGGATGAGGAAGCAGAGCCAGGAGTCACGTAGACTTCCAAGGGAATGCCCCTTCTGACCAACAGTTGGGCCTTCCCAATTTTGCAAAGTTTCCGCAACCTAACAAAATTGCACCATCAACTGGGTAACATACCAAACAAGTGTTTTAAATGTGAGTTTCTGGGGGATAGTTCAGATTGAAGTCATACACCATGAACTGACTTATAAATGGAGATTGTACTTTTGTTTCCTGGCTACCCAGACCCAAATAATCATACAAAAATATTTTAATTAAAACAGTTTGACCAATGGCTCAGGTGCATTCCTAGTTAGCTCTTGCATCTTAAATTAACCATTTCTATCAATTTTCTAGCATCATGAGGCTGTGGCTTACCAGTAAGTTTCTAGTGCCCTTCTCCTTTGGCAGCTACATGGCATCTGACTGACTCTATTGTCTTCTCCATTAATTCAGTTTAGTTTTTCTGCCTAGCTATGTTCTGCCCTGCCAGAGGTCAAAGCAGCTTATTTATTAATCAATGGTAATAAAACATTTTCACAGCATACAGAGGGGAATCCCATATAATCTCTCCTTTTCTGTCTAAATAAAATGGAATGTGTTTTAACTTTAACATAGTAAAATTACATATACAGAACAATTATCAAAAAATTATAGTTAAAATATTTAGTCCATTTACATTTGGAAAATTAAGGAACATACTTTATCATCTATCCTATCTTTGTGAGTCTAAAGTTTTGTAGCTAATTTATCATAAGTAAGAAAAACTTTAATTATAATTGTCTGTCTTCAATTCCATCTAAGACCCCAGAATGATATAATATTACCTAAATAAACTTCCAAAGCTCTAGAAATGACAGAGACATCTCACTGCCTGAACAGTCATCCAAAGATTTTTTTCATAATTTAGGGCATCCATCTTCAGCCTATAGGCCCATAATATCTGGCAGACTTTTCAGTCAAGGAGGAAATTTGAAGATCTGTTTTGCCTGTGTTGGCAGTATGTCAGTCACTTTCTTCTATGTCCTTCAGAATGTCTGGCAGCTTCTTTGGTAGAGGAGAAACCCTGAAGTATTGTATTACTTTCTTTTAGCAAGTTCAGCAGTCATTTTTTTCTTTGGATCCTGCATGTCCAGGTCATACAGCATACCACTGAGAAGTCCAGGCAAGAGCAGTTTCTTGTCCAAATGGCTAGCCTTGTCACATTGAAGGCAAATTCTATAATGAGTTTCTTTAATGCCCATCAACCTCCCTGAAGTAATTGGTGCTGCCAGAAACAGACATGTCTCATCATCGAGAAAAGTTTAAGTTCTTAAAAGATTTTGAATGCCATATTCCATAGGTCTTTAATGTGTTGAAGATTATCTATCTAACATATCTCTGTATATCTTGAAAACCTTACTAACATGACTACAGTTTGACTATTATAGATGACTATCTATTAATCCATAATTTTTATTTATACATTACATTTTAAAATGAGCTGTCATTGATTGTGACCCTTATCCATTTATAATCAATCCCTTTTAAATGAAACAAACATTTATAAACAGTATTTAGGAGTTTAGGCATAGTTCTCTAGACTACTTTCTGCTAATTGGGGCACTGTTAAACAGGTCTGTCATGGGGTATCCTGTGTGGTTTGTCCCTCTCTGCTAGCGGTCCTGAAGCTGTCGTGGTTGTTGGCCCACCTGGGCCATACCTTCAGGGGTTCTTGTTTGACCAAACCATATTAGCTGGTAAGGAATCCAAAGCTTTCTATCCTCTGTGGAAACAAAAGCATAACCTTTCTTCAAAGCAACATATCCTTATACTCAAATTATGAAGTCAAGATACCCTTAAAATATATCTTTTGGTTTAGCTTAGCAGCCCCCAGAATCAAATGTTTTTCAGCAGTAAACTCATTAACAGTCAAAAAATTCAAAGATCCTGGTGATGACACACACCATTAATCCCCACATTCAGGAAGCAGAGGCAGGCAGATCGCTGTCAGTTCAAGGCCAGCCTGGTCTACAAGAGCTAGTTCCAGGACAGGCACTAAAACAACACAGAGAAACCCTGTCTCAAAAAAACAAAAACAAAAAAATACAAAGAAAGCACAATAATTACATAATCCAGTCTTTCTGTATATATTTCATCTTTGTGTGGCTTATTAATATTTATTTTATTTTTACTCCTTTTATTTATGACTGTCTGAACTCTTTTGTCTCTTTCTCCCAAGCCCATGTACATTTAGCCAACATTGTGACCCATTTAGAGGTCTTCTTTTTTTTTCTGAATCTGCCTTTACTGTGTATTTGTAATGCTTTTCGGACTTGGAGCCTCTTTTAAAATGCTCAGCAGTGTGGCTAGGACTAATGCTGAGGCTTTTCTTTTTGGCTCGGCCTCATCAACATGGTGGAGGTATGCTTACCACCAACTCTGCGATCCATGCTCACTGCCCCAGCTCCTGGGACACAGTGGGTCTATGTCACCATCAGGCAACTTGCAGTACTCTGCTAACAAACTTCATTTAAGGGCTCTCTAGTGGGACCTCCCAAAAGAGCCAGAGCTATTCATCCCACTAGTATGAATCAGGAAGCTGACTCGTTTTTGTTGTTGTTGTTCGAGACTAGGGTTTGCTGTAGTTTTGGAGCCTGTCCTGGAACTAGTTCTTGTAGACCAGGCTGCCCTCAAACTCACAGAGATCCACCGGCCTCTGCCTCCTGAGTGCTAGGATTAAAGGCATGAGCCACCACCACCCAGCTAGGAAGCTGTCTCTTAAAGGAGCAGTGCCTCTGCTAGCTGCCAGCAAACAGAGTCTATCTGAAAAAAATGTGGCTACCAAGAAGCTCCAACTGATTCCCATTTTGTGTGTCTAGAAGCCCCTCCCCCTTTTAAAGTTTTGTTAGGCTTTATGTGAATACTGTTGCCAAACGTTTGGACTCCATTATGTAAACAGAGACTGTGCTTTTGTTTCCTGGCCACCCAGACCTGAATAATCACACAGGAACTATATTAATTAAAATATTGTTGGTCAATAACTCTGGAATGTTCCTAGCAATCTCTTACATCTTAACCAATTTCTATTAATCTGTGTATCACCCCAAAGCTCTGGCTTACTGGTAAGGTTTTAGTATGCTTCTCTTTTGTCAGCTATATGGCATCTGCCTGACTCTGCATTCTTTATCCCTGAATTCAATTTAGTTTTCCAGCCTAGCTATATTCTACCCTGCCACAGGCAAAAGTAGTTTCTTTATTAACCAATGGTAATAAAACATGTTCAAAACATACAGAGAGGAATCCCACATCGCTGACTAACAGTAAAAATATGGGACGAGAATCATTTTCTTCAGTGGTGCAACACTGACAAGTTGTATTCATCTTGGTAAAGAATCCTAATTGAACTAAATGAGAACATTTATATATAAACATATATATTAATGTGAATGTATTACAAATTATATAATATAAATATACAAAATGTAATTACATTAATTCATATCAATATAGATTTAGATTGACCGCTTAGCTGTCAGAAAGAGAACTTAAACATCATTCCTGACTACATTAATAATATCATACTTAGGTACACTGAGCTTTTAGGTGAGAAAATCTGTAAATTTAATATTTTGTGCCTTCCTTTCTTAAAATCTGATATGTCCATTTCTACATATAGCTTTTGTAAATTCATCTTTAGATTCTTTGTTATGCTGGCAGCAAATATGAGTGCCCTGTGAGTTAAGAGTTGGCTACCAACTCTGAAAGAATTATTTATCTCTTTCATATTATTACAAAGAATATATCCAAAATTATGGGAGCAACTGGAAGACTTATTTTCTTAACATATCAAACACTTTGATTTGCAATCAGCTATTAATAATTACTTTAATGTCCTGTGTTGCTAACTACTTCAGTTAGGTTTTATAAAATAGTCATGAATAGGTTGTGTAGCTATCAAGTCCTCCAAGGCTGTTTTATGTCATTTTTCATGCCTTTATTTTTATCACCGGTCAATGTGCATGTAAACATTAACCTGAATACCCACACCACAAAGTTTACAAATGCTGTTTAATGTGCCCTTCCTTGTCATAATGCTTCCTGAGAATTTTCCTAGGTCTATGCTAAGGATTAACAAGACCTACAACACTAACTTTCAGTTATGATTTTTTTTCATTATTCCTTCTGGTAGTACACAAACATGATACAAATTTGCCCATCAAACATATATACAAATAAATAAATATAAATTTATAAATACAAAGACAAATAATATTGTAAATTTCAGAGTAATCACAAATGAAAGCAATCTCCCTTTTCCATAATGAAAGCAATTTTTCAATTACATTCAGCAAATTTTTTGGCACTTTCCTCCATCTGCTTAAATGCATTTGCATTTTGTCTCTTGAATTTTCATTTATTTTGTACAATCTATTGAGTTGCCACTCCAAAGGAGAAAAGTATGAGTCTTTGAGTTAACTCTAGATGTCCTCCTTATGTGTATGCATGCACATGAACACACACACACACACACACACACACACACACACACACGTCTTCCCTCATTCTAACCTCCCACAAGACTTGTAACAACTTTAGTGAGGTTAGCAGTGTCCACATTAGATCAATACAAAGATCATCACAGTTTAGTTGTGTAGCTGTGCTGGTCTACGTTGTTTTTATTTCCTTCTTACTGCCCCTGTATTAAGGATTCCTGGTTTTCCAGACTCCATATTTGCCTCCTGTTGCATTCTTGGGTAAAGATAATCTCTAGTAATGTCCTGAAAAAGGATAAGTAAAATGCAAATTTCTAAAGATTTTGCATCTCTAATACTGTCCTTATTACACATATATTTGATTACCATGTAACTGGCTCATCAGAATTCTGTGTATTGTCTCAGAATGACTCACCTCAGAGCTACATTTATCCTGTGCTTTTGCTTTGTTTTAGTTTGGTATATTTGCATTTTCAAAGATGGTATAACCCCTGTAACCTATGCTGACCTGAGAACTCACTATTATCCTCCTGCCTCATCTCAAGTGCTAGAATAATAGACCTCAGCTTCAGAATCCACCATTTTCTTACTTTCCAATTTCAACTTTGGGAAATCTTATGGTTTTGGTCTCTAGGCTTATTTTATATTCTTTGCAAAGCTTTGGGATGGACTTTTGGGGACCAATGATGGGCTGAGCTTCTTTAACAGTCCCATTCAGCCTTAATTTCTTTCTTTAAATTATGGGAAGTGTTTATAAATACATTGTTCAACCATTTTCTCTTTTTTTCTATTCTCTCTCTAAATCTACATTTTAAAGTAATAATCATTCTCAGAGTTCTAATTTCACTACATTCTGTTTACTGTATTCTTCCTTTCTTTGGGGGAAACTGTCAACAATTTATTATTTAATCTCTTAGAGAAATACTTTGTCCCTGCCATTATTTCCCATAGCACTATTGTGCTCAATTTTCTTTTCATCCCCAATTTTTATTTAAAAGATTGAGCAGTTTCATCATTTATAAAAAGATCTAACTTATAAAATGTTTTTAAGGTTTTCTTTTTGTTTATGAATTTAAGTTCCTTTACTGTGTGTTTATTTGGTTGTTCATATGCAACTTGGAGAAGCAGGATATTGCTTGATTGCTTTGTGTGTGGACTTGTGCACTTGTTCTATATTTTAAAAAAATCATCAGATTGAGTTAGGAAAGGACCTGCAGTGTATAGTTCCTCTGGGATACTTACTTCTCAAAAGAACTCCCTGTTCTCTGATCTAGGAGATACAGGCCTAGACACTAAGATTCTAAGACTCAAATGGGAAGGAGGGTCTGAAATTCTCACACAATTATTCAAAGATTTTTCACACAAAACTATTATTTTCATTGTGACATTCTCTGCCTTCATCTCCATGTTTCTTTGTTTCAGATTCACCAGCAATTAAGCTGCTAGATTACAACCATTAGAAGGGGGGATGTGATGTAGCCTAGATTCTTTAAATTAGGCTATAAAATGGGTCTCAGCTCTCAGGACGAGGACAATAGATCCACATAGGAACATGGTATCTCCAGAAGAATTGTAATTGACTTGATTAACCAGAGGAGGAGATACTGTCCCAAGACAGTTCAACACCATTAGTTCTTAGAGCAACATGCTTGATAGTTGGTTTATCAATGTCAAATCAACAACAGATCATTCTAGAGTTTCATCATGTACACATGGAGGTCAGATGACAACTTACAGCAACTGTTTTTCTTTCTTTACCATGTGGGGTCCAGGAGCAGAACTCAGGTAGTCAGGCTTGGTGGAAAGCTGAACTATCTCACTTGCTGAGTAATCTTACAGGCATCAATGCCTATGCTTGTGGTCATTTTTCAAATGTGATATTTTACATTGAATTCTCTTCTCATTTTGATAGAATTTGAAGAATGCCTTGTCCAATAATATTAAATTTGAACTAACACTGCAGTTGATAATAACTGTAAAGGTAACTATAACAGCAAAGAGCAGGTTGAACAGATTAGCTACTAATTCTTCCCTTGAATTCATCCAGAAACTCATTAGTTATAATAGCTAACATTTCTCAGCTGCTTGTTATATTGTAGGCTGGGTTTTAAGTGGTTCATACATATCACTGTATTAATTCAATAAGACCATGCAATGAGGTGGCTCATCTGAACACAGTCATCAGACTCCAGATTCCAATTTCTTAATAACAACACGTTATATCTCTACATGTGACTGATACCGTTGTTAATTACAGAAAGCAATCGGGAAAGGACTCTAAAAGCTCTTCCTGTTCCCTCAAAATAGGGAAACTGAGGCCCCTCCACAATAACCCTGGAAGGTTCTCACTCAGCTTAGGTGAGCTGTTTGAAATTCAGCTGCTGCTCTCCATGGTCAAGCTGAGCAAGCATCAGCTCAGAGTGGGATCAAAGCAAGGTGCACAGGTTTCCAGGCAACTGCAAGGGTAACCTTGACCTAAGAGCCTCAGCACTCATCTTGATCTTTCCCGTTTCCTCATATATCTTTCCTGCCCATTTCAAACATCGTCCTCTTACCTCAAGATAAATGAAGAATTAAAGCCTGTTTCCCAAGGCCAGAAATAAGCTACCTTTACAAGTTGATAGCCTATTATTGTTTCCTTAAATTCCCACCCTCCAATTCTTAAGCAGATGAAGGTTATGTGCTTTCAGAAAGTAAATTAAAATCGTGTTCTGTTTACTTGTCAATCTGGAAAAAAAAAAAACCGTGAGCTTCTCTTTGGGAAGAGGGGAGCAGAGACAAAAACAAAAAAACAAAAAAACCAACACTGTTTCTGAAAAGCCAGAGTCAAGAGTTCCTTTTCTCACTTCTGCTCTCAGCTGGGGAAGCATGGTCCCTCTTCACTGGGTTACCCCCTCTAACACAGCAGCAGGTGATTGTCGGCGAAGTCAAGCACCAAGGACAAGGAGTTCCTCATTTCCTGATGCTGCTTTTCACGCAGGTAAAATGAAAAATCAAATCCTCCCCCGTCTCTGCATCACTGTCCTTTCTGAACATCGCATTAACTTCCACAAAAGAGCCTGGTGGCAAAGGGGGTGATTAGCTAGATGGGCTCTAACAGCTGGGCTCCAGGAGTAAAGTGAGGTGGAGGAGGGGCCGTCGCGGGTCCTGAGTCTGGTAGTTTCTATCAAACTGCAGCAGCAGCCGCAGATGAAAAGCTTCCAGAGGTGGGGGCAGGGAAGAGCCCTGATTGTAAACATCTCTTTCCTGTTGCCTAGAAGCAGTGGCTGCAAACAATCTAAAGACTGCGCCTAGATTTTCAAATTTTCCTTTCTACGCAAAGCTCCACTTCTTTTTTTAAAATATGAGGCCATTTTACGAGGTCATCATCGCACATGCAATATATGCATATATCACAGAAACTTCCCTCCACCACATGTAATTGCTCACATAAAGTGGTCAACTATTGTTTAACGAAACCCTTGTTAATGTTAGCCATTAATCCTGAGGCTTTAAAAAAATAATAAACCTTATAATGGATAGCCTATGGGAGGCACTCCTATTTGTAAGAATCGACAGAAATTTTTATACATCCATTATTTGTTAATGATGCAATTTGAAGATTCCTGAGTAATATGTTTCTCAAATACATTGTGATGGACAACAAGCATTTGGTACTATAAACCAGTAAAATATGTAATAGCAGCAATGTTCTAGGTTGGTTGGGAAGAAATGAACTACTAAACATTACGTGCATGTAAGTATGTGTAACACTCACACACAAAGGGAGGGAAAGAAGGGGGGATATACGTAAGAAAAGGGCACAGTGGTAATAGTGGAAAATTTTAATTACCTCAGTATAGAACAGGATTACACCAAGTGGAAGAAATAAGGTTGGGTCTGATGCCAAGCTGATTTCCAGTTTAATGTGTACATCACCCGCAAAGGAAGGAAAGGATGTTAGGTTTAAGATTAAATAATACTTGAAACTCAAAGGAAGGAGAGACTGTAGGAAGCGGTGATTAAATCACATTAACCGTATGATCTAATCTCGAATAGAAGCTAGAGGTTTTAAAGACAACATGGAAATCTAGGAAGACAGAAAGTAAAATACAGCATATAATCATTAATTCAGAAAAAAGACAAACCAGCGAATTAAGGTCAGGGTAAATAGCAGGGAAGCAATTTTTTAAAACCCAGCATCACCCCGAATGCCAGCCTTAGCAATAAGTGGTAAATGTGTTTAGCCTTTCACTACATCAGAGTGGATAAATGAATGCTTCTAGAATGACGCAGCAAAGCAAAGCCTCCCCCCCTTTTTTTTCCTACTGATTCAAAATTTTTAAAGAAATAGAAAAAGAAAATCTCTATTTGGAAGGGAACTCTAAAAAGAACTGAATGTAGGAAGAGGGGCAAAGAAGGGAACAGATCTGAGGGCAAACTTATTTATGGCATTAAAAGACTACAGTCTGGCAAGGCAGCTATGAGGCCATTAAAGGGATTAGGGGGAAGTGGGTGATGTGGAGGCCTCTTTGCTGAGCCAGGATGAATCCTCCGCCTGGTATTTACAGAAGCAGCTGAAGGTCACATCCTGGAAACTGGGATACATTTTCTTGAGGGGAAAAGTGAAATGTTAAAAGGATTTATGATTGGGTAAGAGCAGATAGTTGGGCAATTAGAACTATTAGAAATTGACAGGGCAGGAGACCCAGGTGAAGGATGTCACAGAAATCAGAGATGTGCAAATGAAACAGGAAATGCTGCCCGCAGCATTTCTTTCAAAGCTTACTCTGGAGGCTGAAGAATCAGTGTTAGCAGAGACTCTAGCACAGAGTACTGAAAAGAAATCCCACAAACATTTCAAGACCTACTGTGCAATAATCTGAATCATGGCTGGAAAGCAAATAGTGCTGACCCTTGTTTTACCACCTAGAAACATGCACGGTCTGGTAAGAGTTAACGTTAGCTTTAGAATTAAATATAATGGAGCATTTATGAGCAATTCTACAGAGGTGAGCGTGGACGTTGGTCAGTGTTTCTAAAGTTTCTATTATTGACTCTTTCTCTAAAACTTGCTGCATTAAATGAGGCAGGAGAGAAAGCCAGAGTAAACCTGAACCACTTGTAGACTAAAAAATAAAAAAATGTAAACATGAAATGGAAAGAAATATCCTCACAGATTCTGGTCCTGTTTTTAATGCCATCGTCTTCATCATCATCACCACCACCACTACCACTACCACCGCCGCTGCCACCGCCCCATCAGCTCTATCACCAGAGTGCACTTATTAAACATGCAGTGATGAAGTTGTAGAAAGGGTGAGGGATGGGAAGAGTTGTTCTATGTCTCAGGGTCTGGATTTCACACTGATTCCTCTTATGGCTTTTCATTGCTTTCCAACAAATTATCCTGGCGCCAAACAATTACTTTCACATGGATTGATTGGTTTTTGTTGTGGCTGTCTATATGTGCATGTGTGCACATGCCCTAGTATGCACATGAAGGTCAAAGTATAACTTGCAGGAGTCACTTCTCCTTCCATCTTGTGAGTTCCGGGATCAAACTCATGCCATTGGGCTTGGCTGTAATCACCTTTATCCAGTGAGCTGTCTCACAAGATTTTATTGTTATTATTATTATTATTAAATTTTAATAAAAATGACCCATTGTTAGAGGACTGTTTAGAATGAGCAACTGCTTCACTCTTCAGGCTCCAGCTATGTTTCTCTGAAAGAAAAAAAATGTAAATATTCATAAAACTGTGGAGTTAAACTTTGAAGAATAAGATGCATGATTTGGTGTTTACTAATCATTTGAGAACTACATTACATACATTTTCTTTGCTTTCCCCTTCTTGTCTCCTACAAATGTGTGCTGAAATTCCTTGAACAGATTGTAAGATTAACGTTAAAACCCACAAACATGTCATGACCGGCTTCAAGAACTGTCCATTTATTATCCATGGATAAAGTAACAGAAGCTAAACTGCTCAGAAGTCCATGATACAGGAACACTCATGGAGGAACATCATGGGGAAATCAAGGAGAAAGTGAACTACAGGGGAAAAAAAGTCAAGTTTCCAGGTGAAGGCGACATGATAATGATAAATCATCAAGAGAGGGCCACGACGTGAACTGCAAATCAGCATGACCAGCATAACCAGGTCATTTCCATCAGTGTGGATTTCCATACCTCATTCCTACCAAACCTTAGCACAGTTACTGGTTTATTGCACTTATTGATGGATTTAATTTCTGAGACTTTGGTGAGAAGTAGAGAACAAAGCAGGAACTAGAACAAAGTGAGTAAAGAGCTAGCAATAAGAAAAAGAATGGAATTAAAGTGGCATGCACTTGTTTAGCTTTTCAATAATCACTAAGAATCATATAACTCATAAACGGAAATTTTATGGTTTATAAAAAAAGGAAATAAAATAAAGATGGTTGAAGAAGTGGGCAACCCATGGCATGATTTGATCTGTGGATCCTGAAATGTGGATCATCATTTAGCTGTATGGATGCAGAAAGAATACATGTAGTGTTAGCACTCAGGCACCCCTTGGCCCTGCCCTTTGGGAACCTGGCACAGTGCATTACCGCTCTGTGCATGGCAAGCTGTACCTTGACTGCACCTAGGTGCAAAAGTTCCTTTTAAGAGACAAGCCTCGCCAACTACCACTTTGTTCCTGCTGTTCTGAAGAGGCAAGCAGGG
>LOEQ01015170.1:521-16136 GCA_001685075.1 Bramus lutescens
CTGCCCTTTGTGGTACCTCCACCCCTTGTGGGACCGGCCTTCCCCCTGTATCTTTAAAAAAAGAATAACAGTAACTATACTCATAAAAATGAAGTAAAACATTATAGGTTTTCATAAATGAAGAGTAGAGTGTTAAGAAAATTTGTAGGATGTAAACATATCACCTGGAGTGCAGAGAGGGGAGGGAAAGCTTGCCAGGAAGAGATAATGGAAAGGCATGGGAAACATGAGGAATGACAACTGGGAATATCTCAAGCTCCGAAGAGAATGGTTGGGATTACATTTTAAGCTATTGATATCCAGATGAAAACCAAAGGCATAGGTACAGATACAATCAGGCAAGGACACTGAGTTAATATTGAGACAATATTGTCCCATTTGGAAACAAAATTGAGATAATATTGTCCCAGTAGGGAACAGACACAATGAAACAACTGGGAAAACGGCTCACTGACAAAGACGGATGAAGCGTTCCTTTAGAATGGAGTGGCTATTTTGATTTGAAAAAGAAAGAAAATCAGTGGACTGACATGCCCTATGCTCTACAGACTGTCTATGGCTCAGGGCATGCATTGCCACTGTTTGGTTTTGTTTTGTTTTGTTTTTTTTTTCAAAAATCAACTTTTAATGGTTTTCCTTAATGTCTTCTCAATTCTTTGTAATTTCAAAGGAAAATGGGTTCTCTTGAGCTACGGTAGATTAGCATATGATAGCTTCAACAACTGCTTTGTCCAGAGCTTTTTTCTTTTGTATTTTCTTACTGAACCTGGGCTAGGTAGTGTTTTCTCAACTTGACATAAGCTAGCATCACTTGGGAAGAAAGAATCTTAATTGAGACAACTCCTTCATAGGCTAGGTATGTGGGCAAGTCCATAGGACCTTGTCTTGGTTAATGATTGATCTGGGAGGACTCAGCCCGTTGGTGAGCGGTGCTACTTCTGGGAAAAATAGCCCTGGCTGGTATAGAAAAGCAAGTTTGAGCAAGCCATGAGGAGCAAGGCTGTAAGAAACCCTTCTCCACGTCCTTTGCCTCAGCTCAGTGTCCAGGTTCCTGCCCAGCTTGAGTGCTCTGACTCCCTTTAAAATGGAATGCTAGTGTAAACGGGAGAAACTCCTTCCCCCCAGGTTGCTTTAGGTCATGGTGTTACATCACAGTAATAAAAGCCCTAACTAAAACAGATCCATAATACCATTTTTGGGAAAGGATGATGTTTATAAATTTTAAAATTGAATCTTTTTAAAATTGGGAACAAATTACAGTGAATGAAGCCTGAATTTATTAAATTGTGCTGTGAGTTTGTGACTCTTTTTAACACCATTCATTTGCTATCTTTGCTTCCTTTTGTTCATTCAAGCTAATTAGAGAGAGCTTTGTTTGTACTTTTAATAAATCAGCAATAAAGAAATGCCACTATCCCCCATATTTTGCTTTTGCTTATCTAGCATCCGAGATAAAGGTAAAGAAATCTACTGCTCTGAAGAAACCTGTGTACCCAGAACACAGACTGAAGATTTGCAACTTTGGTGTAGTGTAGATGGACTTCTAATAGCATTCCCAACATTTGGGTAAGAACTGGTATTTCTGTGGGTGGAAACTATTAGTATTTTTAATAAATGGAAATCAATATGTGTTTCTGGATTTCTTATATGAACCTGTACAACGTATATAGGCTGAATTTAAAAATAATCCAAGAAAATATCAAACATCCTTAGTGATATAGTAAAATTAAAAATGTTGAGCTCAGATAATAATCAAATTAGAAAAATGAAGTTGTGAAACAGACACTGGAAATAAAATGTTGATAATACTCAGGCTAAATTCATACTTGGTACACATTGAAGCATGTTTTAGTATCAGTTTGTTCAACCATGGAATTTTCATTTCCTTTACTCTTCATCAATCACTAGCCAGAGTTTTCTAAGACTATCTTCATTGATGTCTTCATACCTTTGAGGGCAGTATTATCTGTAAGTCAGTGTAGACATAATGGAAGGGACTCGTTGCTTCCATTAAATGATAAACCTAACTACCAAAAGACCTTGGTTTTCACTATTGGGAGCTAGAAGGATCTCATCCACTCAAAGGAATTCACAAAATGAGAACAACTGACTTGGCAGAAGCGTGTATTTAATTTCTTGCTTTGCAGAGATACATAACCAGAGTTGTGTGCATGGCTCGTCCTTTGGGAAGGCCCAAACTATTTATTTTTAAGTAAGAAATAACAATGGAGCAAAAGAGTCACAATTAAGAAAAAATATCTTGAGACATTGTGTGCCCTGGACTAAGACACATGCAAGTAATACAAAGCATTCTAAATACAGTATGAGAGGAACAGTCAACAGGCCCTGGAACAATGTTCTGTCTCTCAGAAATGGGATGTTTAACTGTTCTGTGTTTACAAATGGCATTGATGAAATAATCTTTATTTTTAGAAAATTTTATAGAGATCATTTTAGCACCATCATTAAGAGAAAAGTAATACTATTTCAGCCCTGCCTATCTCCAGTCTTGGAATAACAACAGAAGCACAGCACCTTTCAATATCTAAAGTATAAACAAGAACAGAAGTCTATCCCAGCTTCTAGAGATGAGGTAGCTCATGCTATGAAATGTTGGGTCATATTTTCTTATGAATGTTCTAATTCCAATCCTCACATTATTATTTGAGTGATCGTCACAACTCTGGGTTTCTAGATCTGTCCTTTGTGATAGGCTTCAGAAAAAAGAAATGAGATTGTACCTGTGGTGGAGTCTCCCCGTGGGGGTGTGTTTAGAGAATCATGTGGGTAATTGCTTTTTGGAAATGTTTTGCATTCAATATCTTCTTTCATGAGAAAACACAAATATAGCTTCTACTAGTATTGAAAGATTAAAACAAATAGGAAAATGTCACTCTTAAATTTGAATGAAAAAATCAAAATACATCAGTCTTTGCAAAATAAATTGGAAAACTGAAGCAATCATGTGTTTTTCTTTCCTCCTGAAAATCAATGACAGTGTATTGTTTGAAGATTTCATTTAAGAAACTGGAAATGTGATATTATATTCTCCTTGAAGAATTCCAGTAATGGCATTACAATCTCATGACATTCATGAGAGCTTCAGCCACGAAGTAAATACTTTGCGTTCGTTTTTCATTGATTATCGGGGAATAAGGGGACACGGAAGGGCAATGCTCTCTACTTTCCAGACTGCGGCCAAGCAAAGTCAACATGTGCTAAGGTTTTCACCCCCCATAAGCTACCTGCTACAAAGAAGAGTTTCCTCTTAAATACTAATCAATTTATTCATTACCGTGACATGAATTGATGAAAACATATTTATTTCTTAGTCGGTTTACTTTTTGGCAAAGGTGGTCATTGTCATTGGTCATCTTCAATCTAAACTGCCGTATTGAAAAGTAGTTTGAGTCAATTAAACTTGAGGATTGTAAGTAAAATAAATATTCCGAAGGATAAAGAGGCCAGGCACTTCAGACCATATGTACAAAACTGATGCAGGATCAGCCATTATTTCAAGAGTCTCAGGATCAACCTCAAACAGGCCAAGTTCTTGTGAAAGGTGGTGGTCACAGATGGCAGTGCTTATAATCACAGATGTGGTCATCAATGGCTGTGCTCGTTGTCAATGTATCTGGGCTTCTGTCACATGAAACAAACAGGCCCGATTTCGATGCCAAATTCCTGGTCTGCGCTGCCAATATCCACAGGAGCAAGGTCTATAATGGGCAAGCGGGCCACGTTCTGTGTTCTGTATTCAAAGACGGTCTTGCCCACATTGCCATTCTGCTTCTGGAATTCAACAGGACAACAGGTGAATGGCATACACAAGTTTTCTAAGAATTTGGCGCAGCAACTCCCTCCCATGGCAGCGTTTTGTATTATAACAGCAGTGTCATAAACAGCTCAAGTAAGTGTGCCACTAGTGTCCGCGGCAGAAAAGAGACACGCAAATCAGTATTCCTCTATTGTAGACTCACAAAAGTTTCTGACTGGGGGTGTAAGCTTAACTCAAAAAAAATTAAGGCAGATTCAGTAACTTTACTTTCTGAAAATAGGCAGGGAGTTACAGAAGAGTGTATTTTCAAAGGCACTTACGGAACAAGTATCTTGAAGAACTGTGTATCTGAATCTAATGTTTCCTTCTCCTTTGATTTCTAAGTCGTTTGACCCTTTGAGCACAACAGCTTTCTTGACGTTTTTGGCTTGGTCATCCATGTATCCCACGGTGTTTCTGCAGACGTAAGTAATGTTCTGGGAGGCTTCTTTGGATAAGAGGCGCAGGAAGGTCATCTGAGTGATAGCTGAATTAGGTGATTGGTAATCTCCGTACGTGAACTAGAGAAACAGAAGGAGTCGATGTGACAGAGCTTACCCAGGGACTCATAATGCCACCCAAAGAGATGGCAGATTGATGACAGGTACACAGATAGATAGAGGACTAACTGACCATAGGCAAATCGAATTTGAAAAATATTACTTTGTTTTCATGTAATACGACATTATACCTATCAAAAGGAAAATATCTATGCAGAGTCGTAAATACCTGTGTCCTTATGACCTCAAAGAAGAGTTAAAAAAAGACTTTAATTTCCCTGAGAAAAATTAAATATTTTAAAATCTGCTTTAATTTTATACATATTATGTACATTATATGTAAGAAATACAACTCAGCTTTTTCATCAGTCAGAATAAAATAGGAATTAAGTGTAAGTATAGATCTATTTTACTGAACAGTTACATACTTACAGAAATATTATTTTCTATAAAACAAATGTCCAAAACTCATTTCCAATTAGCTCTTTCTTTTTCATCCACAGCTTTGAGTTCTGCTTCCACTGGCATCATTTTGATTTCTGGCATATCATTTTGGTTAACCTACATTTTAGCTATTTATATTTATTTTTTTTATTTTCACTATCCAGAATTACAGCTCTTCCATAACATACTAACTGGGATAAGGTAAGCTGGGATGGAATGCTGCTTTTGTAATAGAAAACACCACGCAAGATCTGATAAACTCTGAACACCAGACCAAAACCAAAGCATGAGGTAGACGGAAACACAGAAAAACTATCACCTAATTAGAAAAATTAGTAAGCGTATGGGATACTTCACAATTTCAAGGGATTCCTTGAATGTATCCAGCACGCATCAGCAGTTATCTTTCTAGACACTACACTAAGCCCTAGCATTTGCAGAGACAGTGAGCTCAGCCTTACCACCCGCTCTTTAAAGTAGCAATAAGTTTTTAAAAGGTTTAGTAATTTAATAAGTTCCAGATATGACCCAGGTGTCCTGGGCTGAGACAAGACCCCTGCAACTCTACTACATACTCAGTGAGGTATTTAAAGGAACTAATACTAAACATTATTTATTCGTTATTCTTTATTCATTCTACTAAAAGGAAAAACTATAATTATAAATTCATATTAATTAATCTTGATAAAGCGTATTTAGAAAAATGTTTTGCATTTATAGTGAGAACTATCATTTCAAAGTAAGCATAGTTAAAATAAACCCAGTCAAAAATATAACAAAGTTTAATAAATGTAGAAACATAATAAATAAGAAAAAGTAAAATATATAATCCGGAGTGAACATAAATTCACCTGAGATCCTCTGTTCATGTCAAGACCATACCACACAGGCTTATTGTCGGGAGACTTGCTGGCCCACCAGGTTTTAAGTGGAATACTGGCTGGGTTTGCGGAAATACATGTCTCTCCTGTTTCCATATTGCAGTAAACTTTGATTGCATCTTCAGCCGAACCCTGGTTAGGGTCAATCCAATATTCACCTATTTTTTTAAGATAGAAATATTTGCTAAATAATGATGATCTCAAATATGATGATGAGTCTCTAAAATTATCACTTGCTTGACCTGTTATTCAAAATAAAATTGTTAAGGGAACGGGGAGAAGGCTCAACAGGTAAGATGTTTGCCATGAAAGCCTGAGGACTTGAGTTGGGATCCAAAATCCCCAAATCTGTACAAACTACGTGGGTACGGTGGTCCACTTGCCATCCCAGCATGTAGAAAGACAGAAACAGAAATCCTACGATAAGCAGACAAGCTAGACTATTTAAAACAATGGCCTGTGGACCAGGTGAAAAGCAAGTCTTAACATTTAAGATGTGCAGTAATTGAGGAAGATAGCGAATGTCAGCTTTCTCCATGTACAGACATGCACTCACACACATGTGAACACACAAACCCACAAGCATGCAGCCACTCACATATACACATAGGGAGGCATGTAACTGATAAACACTGGGAGCCTCCTCCATTTTAACTGCTTTGCAAAGACACTTTTCCAGATTGTGTATTCCAGACTCAAGACATCCAAGTGACTTCTCAAATAAGATATACCAAGTCACATATGTATACAGACAAATATATCTATTCACATGTATTTATGTAGTTCCATAAACATGTGTATGCTATTCCACATATATTATAAAAATTAAATTTTGAATAAAATGAAAAGGGAGATGTAAATTGTATAATTAATAAGAAAAGTATATATTCTTTAGAGGGAACATTTTTAGTTTTCCCTCTTGACATCATTTAAAAGTTAACTGGAATTCTGGCGTTTTACAACTCATTCTTACAGTTTTAGATACCCCTTTTCTGGGTCTAATTAGATCATTTAAAATTACTGGAGCAGGAAAACTTAGAATACTGTCATACAACTAAGAAAGATATACTTCTTCATTCCAAACTGCCTTAAAAGCTCACTAGACATTATCCTACCAGGAAGGATTGGAAAAGAGTGACTGGCAGAACATTAAAGTGCAATAAATAGATTCCATATGCAAGTAATTTAGGGAAACATGTACTCTACTGATGTCTGAACAGCTTACGTAATTACAATTCTGAATGATCTTGTAGGTAAAAAAGCATCTTTAATTATGCATGAGCAAGTATTTTCTGAAGGTACAGATGTGTGTTGGGACCACTTCCTCAAAATTGGGGTTTTGATAGACTATGACCTAGATTGTATTATGCAATCTATCATCTTTACTCTCGAATTTTTCACGTAGTTGTCTCTACCACAAAACTGTAAGCTCTGTGGCATGTTAAAAGTTTTATCTTTGTGTCTACCGTTAGTTATAAAGCTACAAAAATCTTCCCTGCGGCAGTTGAGACTAACTCAACTCCAACCACACACTTCACTGATCCAGGATCCTAGCTACTCACCGCTCTGCTTGGTGGAATGGCAAAGCTTTAAGTCATCACAAGTCCGGGCTGGGTGTTTCTTGGAACCATCAGGGCTACGCATGGTTTCAATCTGACTACTGAGAGATTTCAGGGTAGCGTGGACCCCAGGGTCAGTTTTGTTTGTGTCATCAGGAGCCGCCTGGTCTTCGGTGAACTCAGGAAGTGGATCTGGTATATTCTCATCGTAGTGGCCCATGATATCACCAAGAGCAGCTGTGAGATGACCGGGGGGACCTGGAGGACCAGGGGGCCCAGGTTCACCAGGAGGACCCTAACGATGGAGCAATAGGGAAGACATTTAGAAGTGTTTTCTTCTTGTTTTACTAAACTGCTGCTGTGCAGTGCACTGGCAGCTACAACTTAGCGCACTAACTTGTTGATACTGAAGAAGGTGACCCGCGCTTTTTAAACAGGCAGGCCTAGCCCACCAAGCAATAGCACTGCAAGAATGGGGAGTGATGCCAAGCTGTTTTCTTTGCCAAAAAAAAAAAAAATCTACAATCAGGCTCTGAGATAAACAAAGCTTAAAGCCAAACGTTTCACTTTGATATCTTCTTTGATGATCTTATGTATCTCCTTTTGAAAATAATTTGAGACAAAAATGCAACTGGAATTCCTCATAAGCAGCTGTATGCAGGGGGCAAAAGTGCTGCCGGGGTGTGGGATCTTGTTCTGTAATTCTGTACGTAAATACCAGGGAAATAGCCACAAGACCTCCAACATGGAGTGTCTTGCCTCCTCCAAAGCAAGAAGAAAGACAGGAAGTCTTTTCATATGTATGCGAATGGTGGTGAATATAAAAATTCTCTGTACTGAACAAAGTTGAGGAGAAGTTCCTATTCGCCTTTTCATTTTTCAGGAGCAATGGGAGGAATGTGAAGTCTCAGATAAGCCCAAAAAAGTGGCAGAGATTGCAAGTTGAGTGCTTTCAATTAATACCGCTGAATTTTCAGAAGAAGAACTGAGTCTTTAAAGGGCCATGTAACTAAAGAGCTGTGGAGCCCACATCTCAGGCAGAGAGAACACCCTGGGTGTCAGAGACTGGCTCTGCCATTCCCTGTAAGGCTCTAGGAAAGGCGTCATAACCTCTGTGCAAATGTTTTCCATTCTCAAAACACTGAGAAAAGGGAGACAGACAGATGATAGTAAAATGGATAGACGGACAACAGATTTCCTGGGAAGTCATTATAACTCCACACATCCTGTTATGCTAATCTAAAGGAAAGAGGCTTATCTCATTAAAACCTGTGAGTCATAAAAAAAAATAAATTAAGAGCCACACAAATCAAATTGTATAGCTGTTTTCTTCTCATGGAGAAAGAAGTGGGGAACTTTCTTGACTATGATGAAAATAAACTTACATACCTACATAAAAATAATAAAAATTTGAATTGATGGCACTGTCACTGGGGGAATGAAAATTAAAAAGGTAGGGTCAAATAAATAAGATCAAAGAAACATTAGACAGAAACTTAAATGTACACATTACATATATGTATAGATTGATGATGCATGTCTAAAGACAGAGAAGCTAGGGACTAACTAATATGGTCTATTATTTGATATCCTCTTATACTAAATACCATTAGATTGGGAATTGGAAAGTTTAAATTGAAATCTTGAATGTCATTTCCAGTAAAGAAAACTTTGAAACTCATATGCTCATCTTGCTCCAGGCTCCTGTTGTCTTTACTTCCCTGCCAGAATGGGCTGTACCATGAACTATGAGGGAAAATAAACCCTTTCTTAACAGGAAAGCAAACTAAGACAACTGTAATTTCAAACAGTACATTAGTTGCACAACTTTGATAAAAATGCAATAATATCTGGATATTTGACCTCAGTGTAAGAGCAATTGAAGGACTTGGTATCTTAAACTCTAATTTTCCATGTTCTAAATACTGCATATTTAAAGACTTTGAATGACTTCTTAAGTAGGTAACCTTCTGTTGTTACCTCTAAGCTTATTTTAGGAGTATCTTAAGACTCTTGTTGGCAAGGCTGAACAGATGCTACTAAAGAAACTCCATCTTCGTATTGGTATCGTCCATGCAAAATCTCGCGAGCTTACCTCTGGTCCTGCTTCTCCTACACTTCCCCGCACACCAGGAGGTCCAATGGGTCCAAGTGGCCCAGGGTTTCCTTCTTTGCCTGAAGGACCTACTGGTCCAGGAGGACCCTGTCAGAACACAAAAACTGTGGTTTAGAGGAAAGACTTTGCAATGTCTCTCTAATAAAAGAACTATTATAGAGATTGAATAATTACCATGATTGCTCAAATTCCAGCTCTAATAACTAATAAATAGCCTTTCAGCGTTTTGTTACATTTACAGTTTTATTATGTGTTACTGTCCCTCACTAATTCTGGGTAAAGGACCAAGATAAGTTAAAAAAAAAACTCTAACAGACTGTGGTGATGGTTTGAAAGAAAATGGCAGCCAAAGGGAGTGGCACCATTAGGAGGTGTGGCCTTGTTGGAGTAGGTATGGCTTTGTTGGAGGAAGTGTGCGGGAGGCTTTGAGGCTTTTATATGCTCAAGATACCACCCGTTGTCTGTTGAAAGTTTTAGGCAACTAACTTTCTGTTGCCTAAAAGATGTAGAACTTTCAGCTACTTCTCGGCACGGTGTCTGACAGCATACCACCATGTCTTACCATGATGATCATAGACTGAACCTCCAAACTGTAAGTGAGCCACCCAAACTAAATGTTGCCATGGCTATGGTGTCTCTTTACAACAATAGAAATCCTATCTAAGATACATGCTACTCACCAACTTTCATTGGTAGCAACTATTTCATCAAACTGTTAATAAACTTGGTTGGAATTTCAGTTGCTTTACAAGTGAATTACGTAAGTTGAGTGTTTGCTGTAGTTGAACGACAGTTCTTACACCACAGAACATCATCATAGCCTAGCGCACTTCTTAATAGTATGTATGTATATTTACGTTGTATTTAAATATAGCATTTTTTGCTGATTCCTCTTTCTAATTTTTCTATTTCCCTAAGTATCTGTGTGAACTGCCTTAGGACCCCAATGACTTAGAAGAGGCAGTGCTTAAATAAATTTTAGAATTTCTGAAATCCACAAGTATTGGTTTCCTTTTATGATTTGCTTCCAAACTATCTTTGTATAAACTTCTTCTAGGGCTTTATCAAAATTGAAGAATGGAATATGCCTATCTTCAAAATCTATTCCACTTCATGAATAGGTTCATCATCTATAAAAATCCACGTTCAATGGAAATTTAACCCCCAATAAGAAATTTAATAGGAGAACATATAAAAACTTGGGTAAGAGATTTTACCATGGGCTCACAGTACAACACATAGTATGCCACATTTCAAGATATTTCTATTTTAAATTATGTACTAAGTTTGTCCCGTACAGTTTCTGCCAACTTTAAAGAACATGAACCAATCAATATTTAGTATCAGGGAGAGAGTACTCCGGGAACAGCGTATGCACAACGAAAACTTAAGAGTTTCTGTTACTTACTCTTGGGCCAAAAGGACCAGGGATCCCAGGACTTCCTTGTTCACCATTTGGACCCTACAGAGGAAGAATATTGAAAGCATTGCTAAAACATTTAAATCATGCATTGTGCTGTGTTTTATCCTTCAGATTATGCTGTTAGTAACTTTAGCACTAGAAAAAAAGCCATTGACTTCCTTAACAAACACCCAACTAATACTAAAAGCAACTGTACAGGTAAAGAGGCATATCGCTTTTTGCTTTACTTCTTCCCCACAATATTCTAGCTTATGTATGGGTATCTATATTAGATAACTATGTTAATTATCCATCATGTTAATTTTAAATTAAAATAATATATAAAAGCATCCATCTATTTCATGGAGGGGTGGGTAGTCCTGTGAATACACCCGTATATTCTCACATGCAGGAAAGTACAATACTTAATTTACTTACGGGAGGGCCAGGAAGACCCTGAAGGCCGGTGAAGCCTCTGTGGCCTTTCTGACCTCGGTCACCTCTGTCTCCATTGTCACCCTTGTCACCTCGAGGTCCTTGGGGTCCCTATAAATAGTCATCAATATTACTTCTCAAGACTACAATTTCCTGTGATTTTACTCTTTATGATTGTATTTACTATAATTTTTAAATAGCTTCTCTGAAATTAAAATTTAATAATAACTTTTACTTTCTACATTTCCTCTAGGAATGCTAAATTCATATATGCAAATAAATGATGGGTTAGGACTGCTGGAATTATTTTAAGAAACAAACAAGAGCTCAGTAGGTGTATTTGTATTTCAGAATAACCAGGAACCACCTGATCGCACTTAGGTCTCACTCAGTAGGAAATGATTCATGCCTGGTACTAGAAACTTAGCAAACTGCCCATGGCTAGTGAGATCATGGACCCTAGAGGAGAACCTTGCACTGTTCTGTTCCTAAACTAACTCCCACCTCCCTTCTAAATACTTAGTCTTATATCCACAGATAACTGTAGCTGTACTGTTCTGTTCCTAAACTAACTCCTACCTGCATTCTACTTATTCTTATATCCACAGATAACTGTAGCTCTAGTCTCTCATCAGAACCCTCACAGAAATCCACACTGGTCAACATGCAGAGAGCAACTGGCCATGGGATTCCCCATGCATGACTGACACACCTATAACACAGCCCCTACACGTAAGTTTCAAGGAAGATCACAAGTTCCTGGAAGAGGGGGAGAAACAGGCTTCTCCAGAAATAATCCTCTGAGAGGTTAGCTAATCGCAAGAGCTCAGTCCAAATGTGTATAATATACACATGAGCAATGCAAAATGAACTCAGAGGTTGTATTTATATATACACATGTGTGTTTAGTCATTTAAAGAAGTGTTCGTGAAATTGAAAGGAAGTGGAAGTTACTGGAAAAGTTAGAGGAGAGACAGAGGGAGGGTAGAAATAGAGTAAATACAGTTAATCATGTAAAAAATTCTCAAAAACATTTTAAAAAGAAACAAAGTCTGGGGCAAATGACACAAATATTATCAGTGAGCTACATTCATTAGATACACACACTTGCACTAGACACACATGCACTAGTGAGAGAGACTATATCATTGTCATCATATCTGCAATAGTCTCTTCCCAAATGCAAATACCCTGATCCTAAAATATATGAAAAAGAATTTTATTTATGATATAAGTCAAATCCAGAGAAGTGGTAAAAGTATCCACTAGGTGGATTCTGTCATTTACTTTGGGTTCTGGAACATAAACACAGTTTCAGGAATCAATGGTTCCCAGTAAACCACAAGCAACACATGGCTACCTGCTAAGGGTTAGAATGTGTCACCTTTGGTTTCCTACTGGAAGATGTTACCCTTGGTTTCCTAGCCGAAGAAGGGGAATCCTATCCTGGAACTTCAGAGAATGGGCAGAATGATCAAATCCATTGGATTTTTGGCGAATGATTTCCTCTTTTGAAGTTTTATTTTGTTTTATTTTGTTTTGTTTTTGTTTGATTTGGATTTCAAAAAATCTGGTAGCATAGATAGCTTTTATAATAAAAATAATACTAAATATTGATGTAGGAACATAAGAAACATGATCCATTAGACTGCCTATATCAGACAAAGGTAAACCTGCCTGGAGGCTCTATACATTAAAGTATCACCAAATATCCAGCCCAGACACCTCAGGTGGAGAGCCACAGGGACATGTTGTAAGCAGGTCACTTGATTGGTCAGCTTACCTCAACACAGCTTTTGCCACCTCAACACAGCTTTTGCCATAAGTCACATGGCAAAACAGTCCCTAAACCAGAATCCCAAGGGCAACTCATCCTTGGGACACACCCCTGCTGTTCAGGACTCTGCTTCCTGTCTCTCCAGCTCTCATCTATGATCTATGGCAAAATTCTTTCTAAAAAACTCACCATCCATGGTGTGCAGGAAATCTCATGGACCAGGAAGCCTCTGGCTGAGAAAGATTTGTCAGCTTTTGGTTTCCCAGAACCTCATCTCTCCCAGCCCCTCTGAGCTACTTATTGCACATGTGAAGCAAGAAAGCTTCTGTTGCTCTCAAGGGCCCTTGATCTTGCCCATACCATTTAAAAAGCAAGTCCCTTGTGGTTTTTACTGCAGCTATAAAAGGCCCTGTCATTGTATCATTTCTTTGTAAAACAATCTTTCAGAATCTATCTTCTACCTTTCTGAGATATTCCTTACTGTGACCATAGACATTGCTGCTGCTATCTCACAGAGTTCCTGGCTTCTCTGGGTCAGTATTATCTAGAGGCCTTTCTTTGCCTTGCTATTTATGAATCTTAAATCAGATTTCTTTTTAGGTATATAGTTTACAAAAGGAAACATATAAATATATATGTTCAGAAAAGATAGGGCTTACAGGCAAACCACGTTTCCCAGCTCGGCCAGGTGGCCCAACAGGGCCTCGAGAACCCTAGAAAAGATTTCATAAAATTTATTATTGCATTTTTAAAAATGTAAATGCAAATATGGGTATAAATATAAGAGCTACATATTAACATCAGCATAGATATCAATGTAATGTGCACAATTATAGCTAATGCTCTGATGTCCAGCAATGTCTCTACATCAGGTAAGAATGCACTAACTCTAGCACCACGTTACAGTGATTGTTTTTATTGGCTTTACCAAATGAAGTGCTAGTTGACTATTAAATGGCATTGCTTGTTTAAATTTTTGTGTATTACAGTTCGTATAAATTTCAACCTATTTGGATAATCAAAGTAGCTACATTGGGATCATATCCATATTCAAACACCAATTCGTTTCTAAACTTAGCATATATTTTAATTCATAATAGTCTGTTTATCAATATTTAGAGTTCTTAGCTAACAACATATACAAGATAGGATGCATGTACATATAGGATAACATATCAATGTCATATAATCAATGTGAAATTAATTTTCTTACAGGATCTCCTCTTTGTCCTGCATCTCCAGGTGCACCAACAGGCCCAGGAGTCCCTGGGGCACCCTGAGAGCCTGGCAGACCTGCAGGCCCGGGGTCTCCACGATCACCCTGACAAGAATACACAGAGCATTATTCTTTAAACATTGATCGTATAATAACAACAATATTCTATATTGCTCATATTATAGACAATACAAAAATATACCATTTCAAACACGTTGATTTACTGCTTTACTTAAATATTTTACTTTCATTCGCTAATCAATACATTAAATTCAAGGCAATAGGATTATTTCGCCTCAGCTTCAGATCTTATCCACCTTCGACTCTTGCTGTTCCTTAGAGTCTGGTTGTCAGAGGACAGAAGTCAACATTTGCTAATCTACCTTTCTAGACTAGTATAGTCTTGCTGTTGACCTCCAGAAGTCAGCATCTGCTGGTCCGCTTGCCTAGACTAGCAGTCTTCAAAGGACTGTCCACATTCATAAAGCACAGTGTAAATTTCAGAGTGGGAAAACGCCAAGGAAGCTGCTGCCTACGTTTTCAGCTACATTCACAAAATCTCTCAGAAAACTGCTTCTGAGAGTTCCTTCCTTGTTTGCCCTCCCCACCTCTGGAAGAAGGGCAAACACTATGCGAGCTGCAGTCCTGTATGGTATAATGTCCTTGAAAGCAACTGCTTCTGAGGGGCAAACAAAGATGTCTGCAGATTGCAGATGGTGCTTGGAGGGAATGGGAAAGAGACCTCCCATCTTTCATTCACATGGCCCATATGGCAAGGCGCCAAATAAGAGCTGGTTGTGTGTACGCAGGTGAAATCAATGTGGCATGAGGATGCAAAGTTGCAATTAATTGCTGCATGGGTTCTAATTGGTATTTAATAATAAAAACCTATCACCACAACTAATGAGTCAAAAACTGGAGTCAAACTTTCTTTTCTGACAGAAATTCATTCTTACTTGACTTATTAATTTGGCAGCTAGAACAAACATTTGCATCTAAGTTAAAGAACACATATGCGATACAATGAAGAGAAGATTTTGAAAAGCAAGTCATTTAAAGCACTCATACAATTGGAATTTATTGGGGATTGCCTGTGTATGCATTTAACTTTGTAATAAAAAATAAGACAGCCATTTAAAGTGCACATATGAGTTCAATAAGCTGCAATAATATTTCAGGGAGTGCACATCAAGACCTTTGAATGCTTTCTGCATTACATGTACACCAGCAAAGGCAAAGACTCCAGGGGCTAGAAAAAATTCTGTGGCTACAATAGATAAGGAGAGTCTTAGCCAAAGATGCCTCAAATGTCTCCATCCCCCTGTTAATAGTTCAAGAACATTCTAGCAGCCTTACTCGGCAGAAGAATTACAAGCCTGTATTAGCATATAAACACTTGCACTAAGCATATTTAAGATATTTGGAAATAGATTTTAAAAAGCCAGTGTCACGTGACTCGTTAGTCCTT
>LOEQ01015171.1:3582-23706 GCA_001685075.1 Bramus lutescens
ATCAAGTGAAACCAAGGTGAAAGTTCGTACCGAATATTAATAGCTTGTTAGGTAGGGTAGAGCAGAGGGCAGGGGATCGAGCCTATTAGGGAAATCAGGGTGCACAGTCTGCCTTCTTAGTGTGTATCTTTTGAGGCTGTGAATGTGGTCTACTGGCAAGGCTCCTCTTCTTGTTGGATGTCCTGACATAAAAGATAATCATGGGGGGCTATTTTTATGCAGATTTGACAAAGGTTTCTTTGACTGAGTGAAAACTTTTATACCAGGGCCCCATAGTGTGGGAAAAGGTCATCCAGTTACTAGTACAGGAGAGAGCTATGCCCAATAATTGATTAATACACTTCTGAGGTTTTTGTGGGATGAATCCCACTTTCAAAAAGTGGAATGCTATGGCTTCACAAGAGCTTTACAGAAATGACAGCAGCTATTCCAAAGGAAAGTATTACCAATGCCCTAGAGTTTTGGTCTCCTCCACTAGATTGTGATTCCCATAGGTGAGCCTAGTGATTTTGTCAGCTGTATTCTCACTGTATAGTCCTGTGGACCACAACAATTCAAGGATCTGCTGTACCTGATAGACTTCTTTCCCCATGGAGAGGACAACAAAGGGATAACAAAGGAATGCCCTGATGTGAAAAATGGTGATAACCATCATTCTTTGGCTTACAGACCCTGAAAAAAAAAAGATTCCTTATATTTTTATATGTTTGAGTCTAGCCTAAATATAAGCTAGCGAATAGAGAAAGTGGCCACCAAAGATTCAAAAATCTACCCAAAACTCCCACTCCTGGGTCAGGATGGCTTTCTAACTTTTGAGCAAACACACTGTGCCCTTGCGAACAGCTGAAAACTAAACTCCTCTCAAGAGACATGTTTTTTCTATGATAGTTGCTTGTTGTGACAACAGCCAATGAATGAGAACAGAGAAGAGTTGGCCTAAACACTCCTAAATAGCATATCTGGTATCACAATTATAATACATCTTTCTCTGCTGACTAAGCACCTCTTTGATGATGTTCTGCTCTACTATATATCCAGATCAAAAGCACGGGTATGGCAGATCATTATTTTGACTGTACAATGCACTGTCTTACGTTTTCTATGAAGTTTGTCTGAATACTTACAAAGCCTCATATTTTAATAGTATGTACATACATAACCATAATTTATTATAATACACATGTAAGATTGTAAATTTATTTATTGGTACTGTTATATCAGAAACTAGTAAATAGGAGAAGAAATGTTTAAAAGGGTGAGCATGGGGCTCTTTTTTGAATAGAGTGATTTCTGTATAATAAGATTGGGATGGCTGGGTGGTTTTCTCCAGGGTAAGAATGAAAAGTTTTGAACATCTGAACATCTGAGTAAGTTAATCAGGGTACATAAATATGAGAAATGTAGAATATATATATATATTCTTAGAGTCCAAAAGACTCTAAGATTGAAACATTTTTATTTTAGTTTTTCAAAACAGGCTTGCAGGTTTCTCTATGTAGCCCTGTCTGTCCTGGACCTAGCTCTGTAGACCAAGCCGGCCTTGAACTCACAAAAATCTACCTGCCTCTGCCCTCTAAGTGCTGGGATGGGATTAGTATGTGTGTCACTATTGCCTAGTGGATTGAAACTTTTAAAGCATATTTCCTACAAATTGTCTAGTGGTGTTCCCCAGCTTCCAGGTATTACTAATACCCCCTGATTTTTAAGCCCTAGTGGGCTTTCATCAAAATATAGAGTTTCTCATTAGTATTTTGTCTAGGTTCCTAATTACAAGATGATTAAGTAATGAATTAGCAGTGAGGAGAATTTACAGTATGATATATTGTACATTGTTGGAGCAAAGCCCACTGCAGCACAGTTCTACCTACTTAGTCATTTATGCTAACAGGGGTCGGTAAACATCCAAATCTACTGCAAAATAAGGAAGAATATCAAATGTAAAAAAGATGAGCAGAAAAAAGAAGCACTGAAGCATTTTTCACAAGCATTTGACGGAGCGGAAACTGATTAGAAATTTAGGAAACTACAGTGGAAGACATACTTGCTAGTAGCCAAATGCAATAAGATTGCCCATACTAGCAGACAATAAAAGCAGAAAGTGGTGCCAGAGTGTGCAAATGATTAACTAGGACAGCAAACCTGAGCACAGGGGACTGAGGCATAGTTCAGCGTTAGTGTCTGATTAGCACATGTGAAGCCCTGGTTTCAATAGCATCGCCAAAAAGAGAAAAGTTAAGACCATTATCATGACAAGGAAGGTACACTGAGCCGTATAAAGAATATGCTCAAAGACAGTACATCAGCTCAGAAACAAGACCAATGGCATAAAGAATGTACAGATAGATGGACAGACTATTCACAACATGGATGGATACCACTGTGATGGCAGGAGTTCATCTAGGGGAAAGCAGGGTTATGAAAACTACCATCAGCTTATGTTTCTGGGAAGAAACTTTGGGTCTTCTATTAGTCAAGGTTCTCTAGCATCACAGAACGTATAGACTGAATCTCCCTCTCCCTCTTTCTCTCTCTCTCTCTCTCTCTCTCTCTCCACACACACACACACACACACACACACGTATGTATGTATGTATGCATATGGGAATTTATTGGAACGACTTATAGGCTGAGTCAAACAATGGCTACCTGTGAATGGAAAGTCCAAGAGTCCAGTAGTTGACCGGTCCCATGAGGCTGGGTTTCTTCACTCGTCTTTTGTAGATGCTGGAATCCCAAAGAAGTAGGTTCCACTGTCAGTGTAGGAATGATGTGCTGACAAGGTAAGGCAAGTAGGCAAAAGACGAACACACCCTTTTCCTTCTTCCATCATCCTCCCACAAATATGCCCTCCATTTATGGATTATAGTTCATTCCAGCTATAGTTAAGAATAGCCATCATAGATCTATTTCAGAGTTCACAATTGAAAGCTTTGAATATGAATAAAGACAACTTATTAAACACAATAATACAGTGTGTGTGTCTATTTTTGGCCTGTGCAATTTACTCACTTGGTATCTATATTTTTTATCTGAAAGTTGAAATCACACACCTGGGATTTAAGGTAACTTCTGATTCTAATCAAGGTATCCAGTGAATAGGTTTGAACGCTCTTCATTTCATATTTTTTCCTACTTGTTAAAATTTTGACCCTTTCGGGAAAAAATAAATTCAAAGTACCATTAGACTGGCTTAGAGCCACAAAGTACACAAAATAACTATACACAAAAATAAACAAAAATAACTGCCTTGCTGTTTTCATTCAGTTGTACTTCAGTGTTATTTGGGTGCTGATTTCAATCTTCAAGCCTAATGGGGTTAATTAAGGATCTCAAATATAATTTGAAAATGTTTACAGACAGACACTTCAGAATGCCAACCCCATGTGTGGACACTGCTATATTAATGACAGAGTATTTGCTTTAGAGGTCATAGTGTTACTTGCCAGGTTAAACATTTGTAATCTGGATCCAGCTTTAACATCCCCTTTCAAAAATAAGCCACAGGCTGCTATACACTGCATCAACAGTACTCTTCAAATGAATGGTTTTTCAGGATTACAGAAGCAAATCAGCCAACAGCAACAGGTCCCTTACATGTGGATGTTAATTAAAATATTGACATGCTAAAACCATTTATAGAGACAAGTCTTCCTTCAGTACTCACAAGCCAACATCATGCTGAAGGCAAATCTGTGAGCAGAATTTGTCCCCAGTGTGACCACAGACAGAGTAGGGAAAGGTTCAGCCCTGTTTGTCTCCTGCAGTGGTGAGTGTGTGGGTGTAAATTGCTGGCACTGTGTTACTGCTTGTGACCACACAGTGGTTAATTTGTGTTTCTCCTCTCAAACATCCTTTTCAAGGCCACTCTTCTGGGTTTTAGACTATACATAGGTGTGCAACATCAGAAGAAAGCCTATGTATGCCTAGAGGTTTGCTACCATTACAAGTGTAAAATTATCTCCAGAAATTTTCATTTTTTGTAATAGTCTAGATCTTTGCATATATACGATTTTGTACTTTTTGAAGTCAAAGAAATTACTCATTTCATGTTTGTTTTTAATATTACTGTGAGGAAAGAAATATTTTAAAATATTAAGCAATGAAATTCATAAAGAAATAAAATGGACTTCTTAGGATGTACCAACAATCATAACAACAAAACTAGAAAAATGTCTTTTAGAGTAATACTTCTATACCCTCCAAATTACACCCATTCCCTGCACTAAGACTGTCAGTGGAAACCTGTAAGAGCAGATAATAACATCTGTAGAGCTTAATTAGACACATTGACAAATTAACATAATAAAGCAAGTAAAACAAGGTTGTGAAGTTCAATCCTGTTTCTCAATGAGAATACCTTATTGCAGTATACTGGATATAGTGGATGCTGTGAGATTATGGTAGTTGAAGAAAGCACATTATGACACTTTGGAATTTCTAAAGTCACTATTTTCCCCTCTTGGGGCCACAGTGAAATAAAGCTGTCCTGAACACAAGAACTGTAATAGTAGATCCAAAGCCTTAAACAGTTAAGTGATTAGCAGGGAAGTGGGCAGGTAGCATTTAGTATGGCTACTATAAATAAATGGATGATTAAATTTGTGAGCAGGGGTGAGCAGTTGCCTTAAAATCTCATCATGCACCTCAAAATGGTGTGTAATTTAAAATATCAATTATTTATTTCTGGAATTTTCTATGTAATACTTCAGACTTCTATTGGCCACAGGCAACTAAAACCAGGGGAGAGCAAAACCACAACACAGCTATAACCATATATAAACACACACACACACACACACACACACATTGCATATAACAAGTTTTGAAAATAACCATGTATTATTATTGAGCATTTATGGTATACTCAGCCCCATTTGCTATTTTACCTTAACATATCATGCTGCTATATTGAGTTTACTTTAATAGTGTTACCAGAATTTTGGGGAGCCCCACCTTAAGCCACATGTTATGGAGAAAATTGAAGGCCTTTGTAAGGATTCTCGGTCATCTTAATAAAAAAATTTAAGAATGCACTCGGATAAAAGTTCAAGCATAATTTTCATTAGAGTTTAAAAAATAATTCTCAGAACAGGCAAATTGTAAATCTTGGCAGCTGTCCAGAAGGAAGACCAAGAAGACTAAATTTTGAGTTGAAAGGTGTTGGGAGTGTTGGAGAAAGTGTGAGCAAACAGAGTGTCAGGGAAGGCAGGCATGCTTAGGGAAAAGAGAAAGAAAAGGAAGTTACACTTTTTCTGAATATCTCAGGACAGTGGGCAGGTTTAACACTACTACATGGCTGATACCCAAAAGCAGCTATAGGGGCTAAGATTCTAGGAAATAAACTTTTACCATCTCATTAAGGGGATAAAATTATTCCTCCCATTTCTTTAGCAGGAATCAGCCCTCCTGGGGGGTTGATTAGTCAGGGGACTGAAAGGCCTAACTAGATTAACCCATGTCTTAGGTATCTTGGAATGTTGTTTCTACTTAGGCCACAGTAATAGCTTCCTCTTAATGGACTCCCAATACTATTAGAATAATAAAGCATTGCTGACTAGTACAAGCGAGTATAGCATAGATTTCTCGTGCTGTATCCGTGGGGCTCGTCATGTCTTTCACTGTCTGTGTGGTGACTAGCCATTAAGATCACCCTGCATCTTAACCCTCACATTCTTGCTGAATCATCTCTTTATTATTCAGGAGTCTGGTCATTTGCTTCAGACTTCTGACAATTGGGCAGAATGCCTCGTTGTGTTGTATATCTTTGCATGTCTTCATATGCGCGTTAAGTCTAACCAATATCACCACTTGTTACATGAAATGGACAAACGCTATCCACTCGATACCAATCATAGTCATTCCTCCTACACCGAAGTAGCCACAAACTAAGACTTTTTTGTGAATTTTTATTTTCCATACATTCAATTTACTCAAAGAAACAGTCCTAAAATGTACAAGTTTTCTTTTTTAACAAAATATAATAAAGCACAAAAACCTCTAAAACAGAATACTTAACAATTATAATTAAAATAAAATTGGCAGAATATTAAATATTTACAAAACTATATCTTTAAAAAATATTTATAAAGTTATATGAATTTTTGTATAATTGACAAAAGAATGACTCAAAAAGGGGGAGAATTGTCCTTCATTCCTAAAAAGAAAGTAAGTCCGATAGAATCTGTGAAAGTTTCAGGCTTGGTACCAACACCTCCTCTGTGTGTGCGTGAGAACTGACCTGTGGTGAGGACTGGACTACTGCAGTGGGATATTCAGATAGGAAGGCGGGCACAGTGTTGGGACAAAATACCTATGTGACCTTTTTGTTATTTAGGAAGACTACTCAATTTTCTACCTTATTTTCTAGTTTTTACTTCATGCTTGATAGTGAAAACTGGAAAAGGTTTTAATGCTAAAAACTCCTAACCGGTAGAGCCCCAAGGAATAGGATCTAACTCGTACAATAAAGACATTTCTTGAACATATATGTGGTTGGGCTTTAGGAAACCAGTGGCATGCTCTTCTCTCCAAGATGACAGCAGCTGACCTGTTAAATGCAATAGTTAACAGCTTCTGTGTGGGACTCCGGTTCGGCTTCCAGGCCTTTCTGCAGTTTAGCCTCGCTTATACCACGCATGTGCACATGCAGAGGCAGTCACAGTGGTGGTACCTTTACCTACAAAAGACTTTTAACTCACTTCATAGCTCATTAGGACATGGGAAAGTATGGGAAATTGTTGGTTTCACTAGTAAATCACCAAAAATACTGCGTGAAACGCTTCAGCTAGAGTTAACAATGTCAGACCCTAATGAAAATCACTTCCAAAGTGAAAAAACTGTCATTAAATGGTCTGTTTGTAGTAATGAGGCTGCCTGTTTTATCAATACTTATTAATTGCCATATAATATTCCTTAAATTGGACAAAAATAATGTTTCATGTTTTATTCCAATTTCCACTACAAACATGTGTGTGACTATTTAGAAAAAGTTCCTAATGCATTCATTTTGCAGTATTTATGATTTTATAATTTTGGTTCTATTTCTGTCCTCCTACATTCTTTCTCCTCAAGGAATTCTAATTTTACACACCTATCAACTCATACATGAGAAACTTGTTTTTAATTTATTATATTATTCTAACAACACTTTTCCTAAAATGGCTCCATTTTCATGGTGTCCATGGACTGCTCAAAATATCCCAATAGCATAAGAACAAGAAATTAGTGTCGCCTAGTATCCTACCGAATGAGACCCTGCCTGGCCTGCTTGGTCATAGCTTTCCTGTATGGCACTGTAAAGTTCACATGGGGCAAAGAACTTGGGAACAGACAAATTTAGCTTCCACTGCAAGGCCTCCAGCAAAATATTTCACTTAAGCTCTGAATTCATCCCTTATAAAAGAGGTAATGTTTTTAAAGAGTTGTCATAGACCAAACAGGAAAGCAAATGACTTTCCAATTTCCAACCTGGGAGACCAAAGGAGAGAGTACAGTGACTTTATCTTCACCTATATGTGTGGCAAAAACAAACAAAGATAATTTTCCTAGAGAATTTCTCAGTACAAAGAAAATACACAGACAGATAGGAGTAAAGGGCGGCAGAGAAGAAAATTGTGGGTGTGCTGCGGGGCAGAGGGATTAAGAAAACAGTGGATGGCTGGAAGCTGCTCAGAAATTTTGCTGCTTAGATGTCCCACTGAGTGATAATTCGAAAGCTATGAGCAGTGATTCAAGCTAACCTTATTGCCCGACACTTAATACAGTCTTTTGTATACAGGAATTCCTACTGTGAGTGTTGCATGGAAATCAAATATAACGGCCAACTGGAAACTCCCTGCAGCCTTGGGAAATCAAAAGAGCTAACAAGCATGTGGTAAGACAGGAGAGCTGACTTCAGGGGACTCAAGAAGCTGGGGAAATAACTGACTGGGAGGAAGATCACGAGCTACCTAGAAAGGAAGTCATTTAGAGAGCAAGCCCCCAGAGCAATATGGAAGGAAAGGCTCAAAGTAAATGTGTGAATACACATCTCTTGGAACGTATTCGCTGAACGCAACTGAGATCTGTATTCTCCTATCTGTTCTCAATGCCTAAAGCAGACTCGATTGTTGAAAAAGGCAGCACTGAGTAACACAAAGTATGAGACAGACCGCCAGGGTTTTAACGATTATTTTCGTGGTTGCCTGATAATACCTTAGACAAAATGAGATAATTTATATGAATAAATCAATCATTCGGAAACTGTAAATCAAATTTAATTATAAATATTTATTAATTAGTTACATTCAACACGATGTCTGGTATTTTATATACATAAGTATTAAACCACATATAAAATTCAATGGCATCCATGGGTAGTAGTCCTTGCCGTGATGTCATCAAACATTGTGCACACAACATCGGCTGGAACCTCTCCGCCTCATGGAACCTCCTTAAGAATCACGTCTGATACTTATGAATCCCCACCACCTGCACTGTGTTGTGCCAGGACCCCCCTTCCTGGCTAATTCTTGCTTTTTTTTCCTTCTAAGCAGGCCCTATTTGACCTATGTTTATGAGTTTTCTCCTAGTTCATAAGTGCCAGGAAATGGAAAGTTTCCTTCTTTTTTCTTCAGTCTTTTTTTTTTCATGCTTAAAATCACACTCGCTATAAAAGAAACATACAGTCTTAAAAACAAATGGTTTATTCAGTCGGAGACTGAGTGGCTCCCTCTCACTAGGACATCCCATATTTTGTCAGTTTTAGATTTGATTTACTTCAAAGCTGCCGTGTCCCATGCTACCCTTGTACTATGTCCCTGCCCTTGTTGGGAGGAGTTCATCATCATGATTTTTCAGGAATGCGTTGGCACACGGAAGACAAAG
Source organism: Bramus lutescens (assembly GCA_001685075.1). Taxonomy (NCBI): domain Eukaryota; kingdom Metazoa; phylum Chordata; class Mammalia; order Rodentia; family Cricetidae; genus Bramus; species Bramus lutescens. Next base: position 12,448 of record LOEQ01015171.1, read on the forward strand.
TTCTCATCATCTCCGCTCACCCTTACTCTAAGTTCACATTTGAAAGATCAATCTCTGAGGTTTCCAATACTTAGAACTATGTTTTGCAGTAGAGTGACCATTAGACTGCTCACAAAGTATCTATACTGGTTAATTTATGCACGGACAACAGATGTTCACTCCTCTATGCACGAACAACACGTGTTCACTCCTCACAGGTGTGCCGACCGAGGTCCAAGACCAAAAATCCAGTGGATTCAATGTGTGAAGATGCTCTGCTCCTCGTACGCAGCCCCGTTCATGAGTTCTCATGTGGTGAAAGGAGCAATCCAGCTCCCCTGTGCCTCTGTGGTAAGGACCCTAAACCACTCGTGATGCCTCCACCCAGATGTAGTTCTTTCCTAAGGCTCCACCTCTGAACGCCACGGCACTGAGGGCAGGCATTAACACCCAAATCATGACAGGTGCACAGACATTCCAACAAAGTAACAAAACCTTTTTAAAAACCTGTTCAAAATTAACCGCTTTAAAAACAGAGAATAGTTTCTGTGGCAGGGGATACTAGTTTACATTGTCACTGGGCCCTTTCTACGAGGGATTCATTCAGTTTTGTTTTCTTCTGGAGATTTTTCAGCTGTTGTCTTTGGTAGGACAGCGGCCTAAATGCCTCCTCCACAAGTAACTCCCTCTTCTGTTACCAAGACTACTGGGAAGTTAAAGGAAATTAAACTGCAGACACTTGCCCTTGTACGGTGCCTTTCAAGACCCTGTGCCTAACTTTACATTTATAGCTGTTGTCGTTGTTTCTTAAAGCCGTCTCTTAAAGCATTACACTGATGCCATGTCTACACACTTCTCAGTTGTGTGAACTGGATCTGGTCCTGTTGCATCAGAGAGTTGTCAAGCTGGGGAGTTGAGCACACATCGCCACAGAAACTGTGTGTAGATCACAGAGAATGACCTTCCTTCACACTCCTCTCTATTGAGCATGCAGTACAAAGCTGGCCCTAGTGGTCACTCAGTAGGTTCCAGGGAAGATGAATTGTTAAGGACAAAGTCTACAGTGCCACACAGTATCAAACTATCTGTTCTGCAAACCATCCTCAGCTTAGGAAAGAGTCTAAATTTTGACGGCTAAACACAACTACGTGCAGGAAAGAAGCCTTGTGTCATAGGGAGAGGAGTAAGCGTCTTAGCTTTAGGTTTGAATCAACCACCAATTCCTCTTGTGGGACTGTAGGACTCTGTTTTACATCTCTCACTTCAGTTATAAAAACAAACAAATCAGACAAGAGGAAGGGTCTAGGGGAGGAGCAGTGTTTATTCACAGTATTTAGTAATCAGATGAAATTATGTATATGAAATCCAGGACACAGCAAAAATGGAAAATAGAATTTTGAAAATCTGGGAGACAAGTTTATACAATTTTATTTATATATAAACATGAATTCACCATTCCTCTTTAAATAATCATCCCTCAAGTTCACAAACTTAACCTTCAGAATCATAAAGTGATTCAAAGATCAAAAGAAAAAAATCTGTGAGTGCAGGCATAATTAAAATGTCATCATAATAATGTTACTGGCTACTTTTGATTCCTCAAAGTTTAGAAACAAACAACTTTCTCAGCATATTTTGGCAGAGGGCCCTTTTAGAAAACAAGGTTCGCTACCTAATTAAAGGCCAGCAAGTGGAAAACCAGAACTGTGATGCAGGTAACTGAGAACTAGCACACATTCTGTACTGGAAATCAGATGAGATGTTTAAAGTGGAGGTGGCATAGTTTTGTTTGGTTTTTCTTTTTTCTTATATTGACTATCTTTTCAAAGGTCTTATAAGGGAGTTCATTTAGTATAGGTGCATGTGTATATGCATGTGTGAAGGTCACATTCCATGTTAAGAAAGTGTGTTCTCAGAGGGTAACATGTAGGGACATAGTAAGAAACTCACATTTACACAATTGTGAAATTACTTCCTACCCGTGATACACTGAGAATATATCACCCTTTCAGAGTGTGGCAATACCCAACTGTGAAGCCTATGAACCACAACAATGAACAGCACAATAAAATATCCCTAAAAATGCAGTAGTGGCCTAATATCTTGGTGGTAACCAGCACCTGTCTAATTTAGCCTTAGGTCCACTCAAAACAAGGGAAATCATGCCTGGTACTGGAAACCTAGACCACTACTCCAGGTATGGAAGGCCATGGATCGTAGAGGGAAAATTATTGCTGCCACTTTACTAAAGCAGTATAATTCCTAACTGTATTCTCAATACTTATCCTTAAACCCACAGATAAGTGTATCCCTTAGTCCTCATAAAGGAAGCTTCTGGTTGTAATAGACCCAATGACTTCTTCTGGCCTCTGTGAGAACCAGGAATTCATGTGCTGCACAGATACATATTTCAAAAACCAATGATACACATAAAACAGAAACAAATAATGCACACACAGCACTGCACTGAAATGGAGGTGAATAGCAACAGATGAGAGTTAAAAGTGCTTCTCTTGGGGTGCGGGAAACACTCTATGCTGTTTGATAGAGTCTTTGCTCAGTTTGTCTTAGTGGAAGCATGTTAAATCAAATATGCATATTACTCAGACAAAATGTACAAAATTATAATAAATCTATAAAACTAGTTTGCTATGCCGGTTAAATAAATGTAAGAAATGATGCAGACAACCTGTCATGGAGTAGAGGACATAGAACATTGTCATAAAAATAGATTTTGTAATAAAGGAACAAATGAGGGAAATCTAAAGTCACTAGAGGTCAGGTAATGGTGACACACAACTTTAATCCCAAGATTTGAGAGACAGAGGCAGATGGATCTCTGTGAGTTCAAGGCTACCCTGAGCTATACAAGTTCAACATGATACAAACACACATAGTGATTGTAGAAGATAAACTGAAAAAGGTGTTTTTTAAAAAAAGCATTCCAGTATCAGAACTAGTGGGATTAATAGTGAATGGTGCTAATTGATTTATGCAAATATGGGAGCAAAAAGCTAACAGTCAAAGAGGAAAGCAGGTAGGCATTTGAAGATACATTAAATCTCACAGACCATCTATAAGATGAGAACTCTGAGCTAACTGTATCAGGATATTTTCCTCTAGTCAATGTGTAAACAAAAATTTCTGATAACATTTTATCAGAATGTAGTGGCAGATTGGAGATAATTAAACAATATTCACTAAATTCTATAAATTTACATCTTTGACTAAACTAATTTTCTTCTACACATATAAATATAAATGGATACAGTGATAATTTTATCAATTATTTTTGGATTTTTTTATGTATTTTAAAATCCTGAAAATATTTCAAAATGTATGTATCTATACAGGTATGTATTTTACATTTGCCATAAACAATGCATCAGTTGAATAATAATTAATTTCTAAAATATGTTAAATGATAAAATGTGAGATGAAAAAGTATATGGACAGTATGTTATCATTTGTGCCAAAAGTGAGACACTCACAAATGTGCATGTGCACACATGTGTACACACACACACACACACACACACACATACACTCGTTTACACTAAATGTGGAGAAATACCTAAACTAGTAAGAGTTGTTGCCTCTAAAAGTTACTGTGTATTGCTTAGACTTGGATTTCAGGATCTTTCCTTCCCTTCCTCCCTCCCTCCCTCGCTCCCTTCCTTCCTTTTTTCTGTCTTTCTTTTATTTTGATTTATAGATGGGAGAGACAGAGAAAGATGGAGATAAGCAAAAAGGAATGAGAGATAAAATAAGGAAAAAGAAAGATGAAAGAAGGGAAGGAGGGGTGGAGAAAGAAAGGAATGAAGGAAGGGAGGGTGGGAGGGAGGAAGGAAGGAAGGAAGGAAGGAAGGAAGGAAGGAAGGAAGGAAGGAAGGGAGAGTGGATGGAAAGGAGGAAGGGAGGAAGGGAGGAAGGGAGGGAAAGTGGGGAGGAGAGAGAGAGTGAGAGAGGAAGGAAGGTAGACAGGCAGGCTTTAATAAAAGGTACAATCAAAACATCAGAAAAATTAAATAGATGTTTTAAGGAAACTTGGGGGGAAATTGTGGTAGTTGGGATTTTAATTTGTATGATGAGAAAGAAGGAAAATTAGAGGTTAAAAATTAGCAATAATTCAATATTTGAAGGAATATTTAAGATTATCCTGAAATAGAATTGAAGTAATAGGGCAGGAAAATGGGCAATACTGAGAATAATGTTCTAATGGATCAAAATACAGACACCTGAGTACCCATTTGGGAAAAGTTTGTTCATTGTCTTTTGTACACAACTCTCTGATTTAAGTCAGAATATGCTTAATTCTTAGCACCCTACACTGGGCGTAAGCATGGAGAGAATACATGTCATGTGTGTATTGAGCAAATTTAGGAAGATAGAGTTAATTGCTAGTTTTTCCCCAAGGGTATGATATTTCAAACTTTAGACAGCTTATAGCTGGCTGAATTTTTAGTACACATGGGCACAAATATTTCATGTAAAATATTCCTTTTTCTCTACTTCCTTTTTCTATCAGTCTTTATTCTTATATAACTATCTAGAGACTACACCACAGGTCATAGGTTCAAACAAGGTCATGACTCATTTGTACTTTCCTTCTCCTTCGAAGTAGAGCCCCTGCAGATTAACCAGTAGTTGTTTGGCCTTTGCAAGTGAAAACTAGCTTTGGTGAATGTTAGAGGAGACCTGGAGCCTGCCCTTCCAATGCCATCGGAGCTCAGTGACCCATGACTTCCTCCGAGCAGAAGAGGCCTTTGGCCATAAGATAACTCTTACCAAATGAAGTTTTGATGAGTTAAGTGTAGTTGAATCAGAAACATAAGTATTATGTTTCCCCTGAAATAGATGAGGATTTAAAAATTAAGGGGAAAATGGCTTGGAAAAATGTTTTGGAAGGTTTTGCCAAACCCAAAACATTTGAAAAAATGATCTGGATATTTGCACATCTACTAGTTTTGCCTATCCCTAATTTCTAAAGTTTGGCATCTGCTAATGGGATCTGATACAACAGGATTGACATTCGGGGAAAGTAGGTTACCATCTGTCCTTTATGCGGCACTGCCTTTCTGTAATTAGCTTTTAATATATTTTATTTCATTTTACTTGTTCTTCCAGATGATTTAGTAAAAGTTCATTTAATTTGGCACGTTTGATCTCCCCTGCTCTTCCGTCTCCCCCCTTTGGAATCTTTAGTCTTCAACTTAGAATTTGTCATGTGTGCTCCATACAGTTTGAAGGTTGTTTGTGGTGCACATGGTTGAACCCTCCCTTCATTCTTGTTTTAGTCATGATTTGCAGAGTCTATCCATTTTTATTTTTCATTCCTAAAATTTTTATTGCTAATTGTTTTTGATTGACAAATCACAAGTAAACAGAGCTAGTGTAATGCTTTGGTAGATACATGTATACATACATACATAGATATATAAATTAAATTTAGTAATAAATGTATATATCATCTCCCTTACCTACCTTATGAGTCTCTTGAAAGTTATAACCTTAGTTTGAAATATGCATTATTGCTGACTTTAGTTACTCTGTTATACAAAACACCCTGAAGTCTATTCCTCCCACCTATCAGAAGCTTTTGAATTACTTTAGTTTATTATTAAGATTTTTTTCATACAATATATTTTGATCACATTTTCCTCCCCCTCCAGCTCCTCCCAAATCATCCCTATCTCATACATATGTTTTTGTACCCTTGATCAAGAAGGCCTCAGTCTCTCATTCCCAAACTCTACCCGTAGTTCTAACCCTCCTGTTACTGTTCATTTCTCTAAGTTCATCTGTTCTATATTCCACATATGTGAGGTCATGAGGAATTTGCTTTTATGTGTCTAACTTATTCATCTAGCATATTGTCCTCCATATCCACTTACAATGTGCCTAGTAACAGCATTCCCCACTTTCAAGGCTGAGGAATATTCTTCTGTGTAATCACACACGTTTGTCTTTACTCAATCCTCTTCTCATGGACACCTGAGTGCATTCTGTAGCTCTGCTTTGGTAAACATGACTGCCGTGAGCTTATGAGTACACATATACTTGTGACATTTCCAATGACTTTAAAATTTTATAGCTAGAGCTACATTTTGCATTTTTATCAGGTATCACGTATTGTCTCCAGACTTTCCAGCTCTTCGACCTTAAGCAATTCAGTCATTCAATTTCTTTCTGCCTTGGTTTAACTGAAATTAAAGTAAGAATGGGAATATAACTTTGTTTATATATAATATATTTAAGAACCCTTACCTCTGTCACAAACAAAGTACATACTCAATGGTTCTTCACTACTGCTGGCGCTATAACTAAATAGCTATTCCCCCCCAACTATTTTGGAACTGAAATCATTAAACATCCAGAATCTGGGTATGGTGTGTCTTCCAGATTCCACACAGCTATTTTAAGAGGTCATTTTCTTCTCAATATGTCTCTCTTGAGGTTGATGTCACATTCCACTTATGGGGAAGTATTACTTTCAGATTTTCTCTTGAGACTTGAAGGCCATGCTGGATTCCTGGGTTCTGCTGCTCCATCCTTCATAGCATCACAGTCTCTGCATCCCTGGTCTTTCTTGTGCTCACAATCCCAACACCTCCCACAACTCTTGAATATGAATCCTCTCATAATGATTGTGTTTATATCATAAAATATCTGAGATTGAGTGACTTGTGAGGGATATAAATTTATTTTCTCACAGTTCTGAAGGTTGAGGAAATCAATATGAAGGTACCAGTGTGTTTGGAGACCAGAAGGGGTTTTAAACAGCAATGAGTGAAATGAGAAAGGGGGTCTATTAGTTTTCCTTAGCCTATTTATAAGATGCCAACCCACTCAAGATGTCAGTCCATGTCAATATTATCATATCTCATTTTGCAATACCAATATAGTAGAGAATAATGTTTGAGGAACATATACCAACCTTAGCACAACTCACCATAACACTTGATATTGACAGTAGAGGCACTAATAACAAAATGACATATCTTCATCTTGAAGTAATAACTTTTCTTCAGAATGGGCTAAAACTACTGTTTGTCACCCATGTATTCCATTTTCATTAAGTGCATATTGAGGATAGAATAAGTGTTGTTGTGGGAAACACATGTTATAGTAAAGGTTAGCTATTTCTTCAACACTGCTATTAAAATACTTGTCAGAAATAACCTAAAAGAGGCTTTGCCGAACTTCAGTGTTCCAGAGGGTTCTGTCAATATGACAGAGAGGAGAACAGAGTAGCTGATACAAAGACAGCCTGGAATGAAAGAGAAAAAAATGGAGTAAGGGAAGATGAGTGAACGGGAAGGAAGGAAGGAAGGAAGGGAGGAAGGGAGGGAGGGAGGGAGGAAGGAAGGAAGGAAAAGGAAGGGAGGAAGGAAGGAAGGAAGGAAGGAAGGAAGGAAGGAAGGAAGGAAGGAAGGAAGGAAGGAAGGAAGGAAGGAAGGAAGGGGAAGGAAGGAAGGGGAAGGAAGGGAGGGAGGGAAAAGGAGAAGAGGAGAAAGAGAGATGGGAAGGAGTGGGTGAAGCTGATCTAGACTCTAGATTCTAGAGAAAGGATATAGGGAAGAAGGAGGTGGGAAAGAAGGAGGACTGTAGGAGAAAGGCAGCAGAAATGGGGGAGGGGAGGTGTGAAACAGGGAGGAGAGAGACAGGGAGACAGAGAGAGATAGGGAGACAGCATGGTTACCATGCCACAGCACGGAATCGCACACTTTGTCTCTATGAAAAACAATTTTGTAACAGTGTTAAGTCCAGAAATTTGAAGATGGGACAGGAGAGGAGGGGACGGAAGGGAAGTGTGTCTGTGCTTTCTATAGTGATGAGGGCCTAAGCTGATCTGGTAAGCAAGCATTTTGTTCTGTCTGAACTCATAAATGTTAACTTAGTTACACACACTTTTCAGCGGAATCAAACATCCTCAAGAATCTTAGGTTTGGGACTCTGATGCCTGATAATGGAATCTCAACTATTAAATGCTTCAGTTCTGTATCTTTGGAGTCATGAGCATTATATGCTGACAAAACTCCAAATGACCCCAGGCATTCCAGTTTCCCCATTGAACGGTCTTTGGGTGCTTGGAAACTTCCTCCAGCCTAGACCTCAAATAATGAAAAATTGAAATTAAAAAAAGATCCTTGGATCTTTCATTTCTGTTTTCCAACATGATTCACAAACACTGTGAAAAGTAATCTTTATCCAGTTATATATTTTCTAAAGCTTAGTTTATTTGAGCTAAATGTTTATAAACTTCCTCTCATCAGTCAAAGGAACTTTAGAAATATTCATAATTGAGTCCCTAGTGGGAGAAAGCAAGCAAGGTAGGTAATCTATGTTAAAGGCTGGCAGTATTTCTAATAAAGCCTACTCTAATTGCTGAAGATCTGTGACAATTAATTTAGATTTCTGCATTGGTTGGACTGAAGAGTGCCTAGGAGTTTTTAACAGGACAGTTCTGAGCTTGTCTGTGATGGTTATTTCAGAAATAGGTCAAGTGACCTAATGAATGGTTTAATTCACCAATGTGTTCAAACCTTAGACTGAATATGGAAGGTCGTCGTGATCTGAGAGTTGAGGACTTGATTAGAGGAAGTGGAGCAAAGACTCACTAGGGATCCAGTGGATTAGCTGAGAAGGCTCACAAAATGATTATAATCTTCTCTTGAAGGAAATTGTGTGTAAAGATGATCCACAAATCTTTGGTTTTATAAACTCCTGAAAATTAATATTTTGATCTTTTTCAGCTCGATTATTTTCAGGTTCATCTTTCCATGTCCAAGGTATAGGTTATTACTCTACTTATGTTGGAGTTTAGTAAAGGACACCTTAACTTGTATTGATAATGGACACTTGGGAATGGAGGTAGAATTTAAGGGAGGTTCTGTGAATGTGCCCAGGGAGACCCCAGGGTGATGAGTATGTTCCTTGTCTTGATTTCTGTGATCACCCTAAAGATACATATTTATGTCATTATTCCTAAAATCATAAAAATATGTTGAGTATACAGTATGCTAACCTCTGTTACAGCAGTTTTGAACTCATAAAAAAGCTTTTACCCTTCTCTTTATCAAGTAGTCATTCCAAATTAGCTCTTATAATTCAAAAGTCTATTACATTGATTAGTGGGTGTGAAATTCTCAAATGTTTGTCTCCATAGTTTATTCAAAACTCTCACTATACCATATGGGAGCAAGCACACTTTGATTATCATATGCCTGCCTAATCTAGGTCTTGCTGCCTTATGTTTATTATTGGCTTATGCTCATTCAAATAGCTTAAAAAACCTTCTGATCAGAGATCTCTTACTACATGGTCAAGGTCTAGTCCTTATAATATGTTGGGGCACTTGGCCACTGCAAGTCCTTTCTTTGAAGGCAATGAAAAACAAATCAAAAGAGCCCTGACACTAAATATAGTTTCCTTATGATAACATTAATTTGTGAGGATTTTAATCAATAATTAGTCTGTGGGACTAGCATTCCAAGAAAACAAAGATCTTGGAATAGTTTACTATGAGTTGGTATTATCAGTAAAATATTTATGTAGTCACTACTGTCTATCTTAACAACAATTAAACAGTCTTAACATATTTACTTTGGGTTAATATGTGCTTTTAAGATGAATTATCCTTGGTGTTACTCGCTTTGAAATGTGTCGCATGCCTTGGACAGGCCTATCTTAACAGGTCACACCCTGCCTTTCTCAGAACATGGGCTTCATACCACTTTGCATCTTGCTGATTCTAAAATGTACCATAGACTTTTCCACTTCTGTACCTTTTTCTATGTTTTCTCTACTCCAAACCACAAAGTATATTCAGAGAAAGAATTTTTCAAGAGCCAGATTTAATTGTTGAGTCAAATTATTTCATTTCAAAAGTTCCATGTTAGTCATTATGTATGAAGTTCCTGTATAATAAAGAGTATTTATATGACTTTTTTGTATCTATATGGTTTTTAAATAATGGTTGCATGAGTAGTATACTTATGGTAATACAGATAAGTTACTTTTTAAATATACCATTAGATTCTCCTTTATGAAGCATAAGGATGAACTGCTACTTGCTCATACATTTTTGACATCCAACTCCACTATGCCTACACAATAAATATTAGTGATATTTGATTGACTTGAAAGTTGTACATACATTTGAGAGTATTGAGATACTACAAGGGTATCCCAAATAAATACAAGATACCAGATAATTCTCTTCACTTCCTCTTTGTTATGGGCAGGTAACTGGTGAGAAGGAGAGGTGTGAAGAAGCTGAGGTACATGTACGGGTTGAGGAAGAAGCTGAATCCAATAAACGCAAGTTTTCTAAGTAAGGAGGGAAACCTACCAACCAACGGTTCATGTTGTAGATAGTGTCTTAGATAAAATTCAGTATTTAAGTTCTAATTCAAATCCAAGTATAGCAATGCTATAGAGTGTGTCAGAAATGATCAGTAAGACTATAAAATATGTACAGGGATATTTAAGTAAAAGCAGGTAGATATTGTTCTATAAATCTCCAGAAGATATGTATTTCTTCAACTTTTTTAAGGAAGCCAATGTAATAAGAGTCATTGTTGTTCTTAAAATTCGAATGGTGTTTCAATTTTCCAACAATTATTGAGAATTTATCAGTATTTCTGTATATATCTATGTGCATACACAGATATATACACATAAAAAAGACACTTTCTAATTTCATTTATTTCACTAGTTACAGAGAATAGAGGCAAACAGTAAACTACAGAATAAATTAGATTCCAATAGGTGGATGAAAACAAGGAAAAAACCCCAAATAACAGACAACAGTAATTTTAAATGCATGGTGAGGAAAACTTTATTTAATGAATCACTTTTAAAACTGAGTTTGAATGAGAGCTGCTGAGGACGAATCCAGGCAGAGGAAAGAGCAGGCCAGGAGATTATGAGTGAATCCTAAACTTTGCAAGCTGAGTTATTTATATTTTACGAATTTGGTTTTGCTTTGTTCAGATTCTGACTATGCCCTGGTTGTTCCCTCTTGAAGTAAAAAAGTATTTACCTTAGGTTTGACTTCCACAGTTGAAGTATTTTGAACTGTAAAAGAGATTTGGGGATTTTACAAAAGACTTTGGATTTTAAAACAGACTTAGTTTTTAGAGGTTTGGATTTTTTTTAAGACAGTGGGACTTTCAAAATTTGAAATCTTTTCAGTTCAGTATCACATATTTTAATTGGATTAATTAGTTTTAATGTCTAGTTTCTTGAGTTCTTTATATATTTTGGAGATCAGAC
>LOEQ01015172.1:5600-16134 GCA_001685075.1 Bramus lutescens
TTCTTTCTTTCTTTCTTTCTTTCTTTCTTTCTCTCTCTCTCTCTCTCTCTCTCACACACACACACACAAACACTAGCTCACACATAAGCTCACACACACGCACACACATACTCCCCTACATGCTCATACGCACCCACACATGTGCATGCACACATACTTGAACTCACATGCTCACACACATGTGCTCACACACACGCACATACACACACAGAATTGTTTACTCCCTTATAAACCTGGAATGGGCTCTTGAGAATTTCACAAGCTCCAACTTTCTCTGACATGGACTACTATTTACCTCCTGTGTTTTATTAGCATTGCCCTCTCTCCTGGAGGGACTGTTTCAAATGAAAGGCAAGTGCCACACAAAACTGTGTGCTGGGCCAATCAAGAACCATCAAAGTCACCCCAGGCCAGTGACACCTGGGTCGTCATGTATGAATGTGTATGAAGTTGACAGATAACAGAAAGGTAAGTTTTAGAAAGGGATTTTATCAAAGGTGTGGACTGAAGATGAAGAAAGCAGAGGGACTTCCTGTCTAGCAGAAACAGGTCCCCAGGGTGTGTTGCCACTAATGATCCCTCCTTGCCTGAAGGTTTGTTGAAATGAGGCATGGAGCTGAGCTGGGCAGTTCTGTTGTCTCATTCACACAGTGTTTGTGGAGTTCTCCATTCCAGTACCTGACCAGAACGTCAGGGGCTAAGAAAGTCTGATTTCCTGTAATTTCAAGGCAGCTGTGCTATCTTGCTGTGAAAGAGGAGAAAGCATATAAAAACGAGAAACCATAAGACAAATGACTACCCCCAAACATATTTGTTATTTCTGGCTACTGTCCAGGGCTGATAGAATGACAGGACCAAGAGCGTTACAGTTTCTGTCAAAGACAGACCTGGCAAAAACAACGAGCAGAGGTACTCATTTGTGAGGTCCCATCCCAACTGCTCACCCACTTTCTTTCTCCTTTTATTAATACTATACTGAAAATCACTACAATAATTTGACTCAGACCCAATCTAACCAAGTTTTGTTCAGACAATTAGATCACTCTTTTATTACAGCTAGAGGTATGCTTTCACTGGCTAATCTGTTTCTTTCATAAATTAATTGAAATCCTGGAGGTACAAAGCAGAGTTACAGTTAGGGACCCCACTTTCTCATTTATTAGTTATTGGATAATTAAGATATTAGCCATTGAGGTCCACATTTTTACAATTTGAAAGGTGATAATTAATACTATGGATTGTTATTGCTATCATCATTACATGAAATCTTGAACAGAAAAACAACAATGGTGTAACTTCTGTCAAGATTTCTTGTTTTTATGCCACATACTTAAAGTCCTTTATTGAATATTCAGCAAATATTTGAATTTGTCTTCCTGTTGATGACACTCTTGTGACCATGTAACTGCACTGTCCTCAGGAATAGTAAGTCTGAATTCAGGATCCAGCAATACCACTCTTGGAAATATACTCAAGTGATGCCATATCATACTACAAAAGCATTTGTTCAACTATGTTCATAGCAGCATTGTTTGTAATAGCCAGAACCTGGAAACAACCCAGATGCCCCTCAATGGAAGAATGGATAAAGAAAGTGTGGAATATATACACACTGGAGTACTACTCAGCGGTAAAAAAAAACCAAAACAATGACATCTTGAATTTTGCATGCAAATGGATGGAAATAGAAAACACTATACTAAGNATAAAGAAAGTGTGGAATATATATGCATTAGAGTACTACTCAGCAGTAAAAAACCATCATCCACTTGAAATAGATTGGAGCTACCAGGAGGAGATGTGTCTCATTGTCATACAAAGTCTTAAGTTCTTAAAACATTTTAAATGCCATATTCTGTTAGTCTTTGAAAGGTTTTAAAATAACTATGCATCTGAAATATATTTCTGTTTATCTAGAAAGTCTAATGTGAATATAAGCTTGACTTTATAAATGACTATCTGTTAACTTGTATTTCTTAATTATACATTACATTTTTAAATAAACTTAAAAACACAATACCTTAATTAAAAACAGAAATATACATATAACAAAATTGGCCTTAATTTTGTATCAATAAACCAAGATCCATACCCATGCAAAATATTCATCTCTATATCATATCCCCCACTAAATGTAATGAAATATTTATAAACAAAATTTGGGTATTTGGGTATGGGTCTCTTCAAATTGCTTCCTGCTTTATGTTGGGCAAAGTAATTTTGGTGTTTGTTGAGTCCTTTAGGGGGTCTTGGTCCAACAAACCACATTAGCCTGGAAGGAATCTACAGGTTCTCATCTTCTGTGGAAACAAAAGCAGAACCTCTTTTCCAAAGTAACATATCCTTAGACCCAAATTTTTAAGTCAAGATTCCTTTAAAATGTATATGTTTGTTTAACTTAGAAGTCCATACAATGAAATGTCTCTCTGTAATTAGCTCATTCACGTCAAAAATCAAATAAAAGACAATAATATACATAATCCAGACTCTCAGTGTGTATTCCATCTTTATGTGACTTATTTTTCTTTACTCCTTTAATATGTGACTGTCTGTACTCTGTATCTTTAAAGACTATTTTTTATTTTTAAAACCATTTACCTTATTTTTATTTCTTCTCTCACCCAAGACTATGTATTGTGACCCATTTAAAGGTCTTTTTCATCTGGATTTGTCTTTATTGTGGGTGTATCTGTAATCTCTTTTGACCAGCAAGGCTTTTTTATTTTTTAATGCTAAGCAGGCATGGCTAGGACAAGCTCCACAGTCCTGCCTATTGGCTCTGCCCAGTCCAACATGGCAGAGGAATGTTTCCTGACTCAGAGCCATGCATGCTGTGCTAGCTCCAGGGTCACAGTAGATCTATGTCACCATTAACCAACTTGTAGCATGCAGCTCGCAAACCCTATTTAAGTGCTTGGCCTCCTGCAAAAGTCAAGAGTTCATGCTGCATGCTGTTTATGCTAGCAGTGCAAACAGGGAAGCTGCCATTTCTTGTGCTGAGTCAGTAAGCTTTTTCATAAAGGAGCCATGGCACTCCTGCTTGCTACCAAAAAACAGCCCACTCGAAAAAAAAAATCCAGCTGCCAAGAAGCTGTTGCACTAAACTCCATTTCCTTTTTTTCTCCAAGCTCTCTTGGGTTTTATGTGGATATAGTTGGCACAATTTGGCATGCCAATCTGTTGGCTGAGGATGCTGGTTTATTTCCTGGCCACCCAGACATGAAATAATCACTCAGAAACTATTAATTGCATAACTGCTTGGCCTAGTAGCTTATGCATATTTCTAGCTAACTTCTACATCTTAAATTATCTAATTTCTACTAATCTGTATATCAACACATGATTGTGGCCTAATAGTAAGGTTCCATCTGGCATCCGGCAACTTGTCTCCTGCAGCAGTAGCTGCATGGCTTCTCATTGACACTGCCTACTCGCTTCTCCTCTATCTGCTTAGAATTCCCACCTTGCCCTACTCTGTGCTACAATAGGCCCAAAGCAGATTCTTTATTAACCAATGGTATTCATACCATACAGAGGGGAATCCCACATCAATTTGTGTGTATTCAAATCTGATATTTTTATTCAGATTTTATCAACAAATTGATATTATAAGAATAATGTTAAACAAGTCAGGCAATGGTGCCACATGCCTTTAATCCCAGCACTTGGGAGGTAGAGGCAGGCAGATCTCTAGGAGTTCAAGACCAGCCTGGTCTACAAGAGTTAGGACAGGCTCCAAGGTGACAGAGAAAACTTGTCTGAAAAAAAATAAATAAACAAACAAAAATATTATTAAACAACAATAGGGGAAGTTAAACCAACCTCGATCTTTGTGGTGTGACATTTCAATGATCATAAAAATAAGAGGCCACAATCTTAATGTTATATATTCTTATTCTCCTCCACCTTCTCCTTTTCCTCCTCGTTCTTCTTATTTTCCCCTGCCATGTTCGGTAAGCCCACCAAACTAAAATATGACCTGTGTCTGATACATACAATTGCCTTTCTACATTTCCAACTGAGAGTTTTAATAGATATTTCTATCATTACCACAAAGTGTGTGTGTGTGTGTATGTGTGTGTGTGTGTGTGTGTATTTGACTCTCTACCCTTTATTATTTCACACACAATACAGGAGTTAACTCTCCCTTCTTTCCCTTAAAAATCTTTCCCTAATATTACATCACTGTTGAATCCAATTATCGCTGCTTCTCACCTGAGTACTGTCAAAACCACATGGTATCCTTAGTCTCGGTATGGTTTGAAAGACTGTTCTCACAGCCACTCTAGTCTTCTCACCATAAATGTAAGTTAAACATAAGATGACACATTTGAGAACTTCAAAAATATTTCCATATAAAGCATTCATGAGAACAAGACTGTGTAGGTCTTATTGGCAGGGAACTTGTCTAGTTGTTGATAGTCCCTGTTGCACTTCTGAAATCCACTGACCTAGGGCTGAGAACTGTCACACTGGCTGCAGGAGAGAGCTTCTGAAATGCTTTCTGCTGTGGACCTGAGGATCACAGGCTCATACAAAAGAAGCTGAAATACTAGCAGGAGGCACTTGCTACTGCTTCTTGTTTCTGCCACTCGCTAATCCTGGAAGCCAAGGATGACAAAAGCCCCCAATGGTCAGAGCCACTGAGGATTGAAGCCCAGACTAGTAATCTAGGTGCCTTAATCCTTGTTTCTGTCCTCTGAAGCCTAGAGGGACAGAACACTAAGCCTCAGGGTTTCCACCAGGTGGTGACATGCCCTGCTCTGAAGTACTGGGCACACAAAGGCCAAGGAATGCCAACACTACTTAGCATGCACCCATGATTTGATGAACAGCTGTAGTGTAGGTCTGTCTATCGATATTGCTAAGGCATTGGGTATTTCCAAAATTTAAAAGAAATTATTTTTACTATAAAAATGATGCATGTTTAAAAAAATAGATATATTTAATCTGTTCTTGACATTGCCTATTTTGTGGCTGTGGATGCAATTAGAAAAGTGCCCATCTGGGAGCAAAAAGTCCTGATTTTAATCATCCACTCATTTAAACTCCACATGGTAGACCATGTCTATCATTCTAGCACTGTAGAGGTAAAGCATAGAGAATCTGAAGCTTGAAAATTCTGGGTCTGCTGAAGAATTGACATAGACTCAGAATTGAAAACAGCTTGTTTTAAAAAACAAAACATTACTGAGGACTCAAAATGGCCCTCTAATTTCATGTGTTGTACCTAAGCATACTCTGTGTAATATTAAGCAGTACAGTAAGAAACTTAATAAGCATATCAACCAATCAAATATAAGTTCTTTTGAAAAATTAAAATTGATTTTCTATTAACATGTAATAAACAAATATTAAGAAGACAAAAGCAATTAGTTTCAAAGATAATCTATTATTCTTTAAATAAAGTGTGTTTTATGGAGAAATTTTATTTTTCAAAACTAAGCAATTCAATGAAGAAAAATTGATCTTCAGCTTTGCAAACCTCTTACTCCTGACTTGAATGGAAACCCTGGATACTCATAATTATTTCTTCATTCAATATTTTGCAGTACATTTATGAGGAAAATCTAGTATCACAACATGCACAGTTATATGGAGAGAAGTATATTACAGCTTTTACAACTAGTAGTTTCTTAATAGGTAATTAAAATGTGTAAAATGCAACTGTGTAAATCAAGTTTTATTGTTGTTATATTTTCAATGGTGCTATTAGCTGCATAGCCAAGACCAAAGAATAACTAGGACATTATACCCTAAAGTATAATAAGCTTTACTGCTCTAAGAAAATATGTCACAGTAGAAACAATTTGATACTTTTTTAATGTAAAGATACATATTAGGTAAAAATGAAATTTGAGTAGTATGATGGATCAAAAAATACACATCTCTGACAGATATATGCAACAGAGAGTGATAATGTACAAAGAAATTAGAGTATATTCTGTCACATAATGGGAGCAAAGACACGTCAGCATTGACAGAAATTAAAAGCTACTTATTACCAACATATACAGTTTCCTGTAGTCTTTTTCTATGTGTGTGAATATAGGTGTGTGAGAGAGTGTATAAGTCTGTGTAACAGTGTAAAAGTGTGCGGATATATTTGTGTGTGTATGTGTGTTGTGTGATATCTGTATGGTGGGTGTGCTCATTTAAAGGGTTGGTAAAGCCATTATGAAATGTCCTACCCTACTAGTCTGCAGTCAATTCTTTCAATACAGATCTGTCTTTCAGCTTTGAGATACATTGCAAGGAGCAGTCCTAGTGATTCACTTGGTGCTACTCCCAAGAATTCCAGGGTAAGAAACACAGGGGACCATGCTTTTTTATTATATGAGTACTTGGAATTTAAAGTCTTCATTCCTACAATTAAGTGCTCCCTTGTGTTAATCCATCTCTCCAATGCCAAATTTTCAGTATCTTTAGAAGAACAATAATTTAAGAATATATATTATACAATACAATAATATAATGAACCTTAAAACCAAGTAAAATAAATGCAATATTATTAGAAATATATATCAAAATAATAAAAAATTCTATTGTTGATAAATGACAAAACATTAAAAACTCACATTCATCTTTAAGCAGTAAGAATGATGCTAGAACTGGGGGAGAAAACCCAGGACCCTCAACAACAACAAAAATAAAACTAAGTTCCTGATTCTTTAGATTTTGATTTCTAACTTGCACATAATTCATATATATGCCACATATATTACCTCTGTACACAATGTAGAATACTATAGAGAATTACTACATCTTACTTAAGTGGATTATTTAAAGTAGAGTGATGCCTAAAACTGCCTATGAAAATGATGGTACATATTTCCAAAGATTTTAGATGAGAGGTCTTTATGCTTTCCTTTTTATTTTCCTTTTTTAAAAAAATGTATTTACTTATTTTACATCTTGACCACAGTTACCCTCTTCCTCCTCCCCTCCTAGTCCTCCCTGCTCCACCTCCCTTCTACTCAATCCCCCAATCCACTCTTTCTGAATTTCTATTTAGAAAATCCCATGGATATCAATCAAATATGACATATCAAGTTGCAGTAAGACTAAGCACCTCTCCACGTATTATGGCTGAGCAAAGTGACCCAGTATGAGATATCGGATCCCAAAAGCCAGGAAGAGTCAGGGACAGCCCCTGCTCCCACTATTAGTCCCATGAGAAGACGAAGCAATGTAAGTGTCCCATGTATTCAGAGGGCCTAGGTCAGTCTCAGGGAGTCTCCCTGGTTATCAGTTCAGTCTCTATGGGCTCCTATGAGCCCAGTTTAGTGGTTTCTTTGGGTTTTCTGGTGATGGCCTTGACCCCTCTGGCTCCTACAATTCTTCCTCCATTTCTTTTGCAGGGTTCCCCTGATGTTTGGCTGAATATCTCTGAATATTGATATGTCTGATGACAATTGGGCTAGGCTCTAATCTATGAGTATAGCAAAATATCATTAGACATCATTACATTGACATTTTTTCTTCAGTTGTGTTTGGTTTTATCCTAGAACTCTAGGCCATCCAGCCTCTGGACCTTGGTGCTCCAGGCAGAGTCAGGGGTGGGCTTACTCTCATGGCATGTGTCTCAGTCTGGACCAGTCATTGGTTGGCCACTCCCTCAATTTCTGGGCCACTCTTATTCCAGTATAACCCAAAGGTAGGACAGACTGTAGTTGGAAGGTTATGTGGCTAGGTTGGTTTTCCAATCCCTCACTTGAAGTCTTCCCTGGCCATAGTAGATGGTCATTTCAGAGTATGTATCTGCTATTGTTAGTCGTCTTATGCTTTTCTCATGCTCTGTCATCATTATTTTAGGCAACAACTACAAATAGTCTTATATGTGATCTTTTACTAAGCAAAGCAAAGTATTTCTAGCAAAGAAATACTTCTACATATGCATCTATATGTTTTTCACTATTTCTGTACTATGCATCCATGTAAACACACACTGTACTAAACCTCTTAACAGCAATGAAGCTGAACTAGGCAGTCCCTGTTTTTTCCTAGTTTTCCTTTCACTGCTTTTTCATTCTGTATTCTCGGGGGTTTCTCAGATGGAACCAGAATCGAACCACAAATATATATTCTAGTGAAAATAAGTAAAAGCCAGGAGCAAACTGAACTCTTATTAGATGCATGGTACCTTTCACACTTTGGCTTCTGAGTGGTTCTCTGCAGATCTATGAAGATCCATTTACACTCGAGTGATGCAGGAAGCACTGTTTTCATGAGTGCCCTATCAAATTTAACAGCCAGGCAGTAACTAGACTCCATGCATTTTCATGGCATTCTTTCAGGAAATTGAAACCTAAGAGCCTTAAATTCTAAGCTCATTTTCAAGGTCAGTTCAAGAAAAGCTCATATTTATAGATTTACAGTAAAATGTTTGATGTTAGGCAATAAACAAACTTTGCATGGTTTTGCTAGAAACAATCGTAGATATGTTTGTTATATTTAGTATGATCCATGGTTTGGCCTCATTGTTTTCCACATAGATTCAAGGAATGATAACCATTGGTATTTGGCTGATAGTCATTTTCCCTTTCCTAATTGTTTAAATGGTTAATTGACTCTGTTTAGTAATATACATCTTTGAAAAGTATTTATAAAATCTTCCTTCACTTTATTACTTTATATGTCATTCATTTTGATGATAACAAAAATCCCTAAATATATAGGCTGTCTATAGCACTGCTCATTCAAGAATTATTAAATCTTTGAGAAGCCTATTTGAATCCAAAACACATAGATAATAATTTTGAAGTCTCAATACATAAAGTTAGTAAATTCTATAACTTAATCCCCAGGATGTTACTACAAAACTTATCTAGATGTATTGTATCTGCCACAAATGTGTAGGGATAATGACAGCAACATGATTGCTTATCTACTTAAATGGGTAAAGTATAATGTGTAGTCGTCTTATCGGTAAGAGTAACAAACACCATGTTTACAGTCTGATGACAACATAACATTCTCTCCAGTTTTCTTTGTGATTTCCCAATAATCCATAAGTATGTACATATATGTGTGTTTCCATACATGTGTGGGAATGTTTATAATGTGTATGTATGATCAGTTACCTTTGTTGTATTTCTAGATTTTAATACCAAAATTTAGGTTCATCAATTATACAAATTATAACAAGGAAACTAGATTACTTAAACTACATACCACAGTTACAAATTATAACAAGGAAACTAGATTACTTAAACTACACACAACAGTTACAAAAACTTAAATGAAACCTGAGAGTGATGGAAAATGAAATAATTCAATACCAGAAGTTTAGGATCTATGCTTGTCACAATAACTGTCTTCCAGATCTAAATGAAATCTTTTTTATCTGATATTTTTCTCAATGGTATCTCCAAAGAGTTACTAAAAATAGTTTCATCTATTAATGAATTTGATAATTAAAAATAAATAGTTAAAGTATGATATTCTAGTTTATATTTCTAAATTTAATAAAATGTTATTTCAAGTGGCTAGGGAGATGTTTCCTTAAAAAAAAATTTGTCAAACAAGCAGAAGAACCTCAGTTCAGATCCACAGAAGCCAACTGTGGTGGTGGTCTGGGTTAGTGTTCTATTGCTGTAAGAAGACAACATGATCAAGTCAATCAATAAAAGCTTGCAGTCCATGATATTATGACGGGAAGCATGGAGCCCAAGCAGCCAACATGTTAAATCAGTAGCTGAGAGCTTACTTCTGATCCACAAGATGGAGGCCTAGTAATTGACTAAACTTGATGTGGGGCTTTGATACCAAAAGCCCACCACTAGTGACAAACCTCTTCCCACAAGGCCTTACCTCATTATCCCCTTTAAGCAGTTCAACAACTGGGCATTAAACATTTGAACATATGAACCTATGCCATCCATCTCATTTAAGTACCACAGTGGTGACTGCTTGTAACCCTAGCACTGTGTTAGGAGGAGACAGTACCAAGGGATTCAACTGAAAAATGAATGTTCTTTTTACAAATTTAGTGAAGAATGTATATTTGACATTCAGAGTTGCCTAGAGAGACAAAGAATTGCTTTAGGAATCAAGGCTTTTAAGGTTTGTTGTCTAAAGTATCCCTTTAACAAATTCCCCTGGGAATTATACAAGTGACTGAAGTATGGACTATAGATTAAAATGAAAAGCACAAAAGTATTCAAACTGGATTGTTTGCAAATAATGCAACAACAACAAAACAAAAGAAAAAACCACAAAGTTTCTTTTGGAAGTTCCTTGTCTTAATGTTTTTATCAGTTTTTTCTTTCTTTTATAAAAATACGATATATATATAGTATATAAATCTATATATCATATATATCTTATTTTTATACATATATATGCATGTATTAATCCATTCTTCAGGTGAGGGGTATCTCGGTTGTTTCCAGGTTCTGGTTATTATGAATAATGCTGCTATGAACAGAATTAAGCAAATGTCCTTGTGCTTTGAGTGTGAAACATTTTGGTATATGCCAAAGAGTGGTTTTTCTGGGTCTTGAGGTAGATTGCTTCACAATTTTCTGAGAAA
>LOEQ01015173.1:3701-16133 GCA_001685075.1 Bramus lutescens
TACAAGACTTAAGCTAGTTAGAATAGGATATTTGTACTTATTGTATATAATTTCTTAGTAGGTTTAGAACTCTCTTACTTAAACAAAAGCAGGAGGTGTTGCAGGAGTTCCTTCTGCTCCTTTAGCCAATAGCCGCTGAGATACCAGCCTGTTGGGGTGTGTTCTCTCTCTCTCTTTAAAAAAGCAGTGACTGCCCTCTGTGCTCTCTCTCTTGCTTTTGGCCCTGCTTCCGGCTACTAGGCCCCTTTCCTGATTATGCAGAGGGCTATTATCTGGGACGGTGATCTGTAAGTTTTTCCGCTTTAAATAAATAACCATTCTATTAATCATAATTCCAAACTGGTGTGGGATCGTTTGTGACTTACATCTTCATTTAATGGTACTAGTGTTATAGGTAAATGTTTCTGGAATTCTATGTGGTTCATCGTTTCAAACAGAGAATTTATAGGTCTTTTGAAAATTGGGATTCAATCTGTTTTCTTCTGAATAAGGACAGAAAATTATGTTCTTTGAGATATATTTGGGATTTAAGTAAAACATCCATGGAGTTATAATATAACATAATCTATTGCCAATCTAAAATTGTCTGATATCTTTAGAAACATTGAACAATTTAACCATGATAGACTTCCGAAAATGAGAAGATATTTTACAGTTCATGTGTTACATGGTTTGTATCATATATGGGACATTTATAGATGAGCAAACGTTTCATAATGTGATGATTCTAGTGACCAATTCAATAGTAGAGAAGGTTGCTCTAGTGACAACTTTTATTAATGATTTTGCATGGTTTAACTGTGGAAATTCCTACAATTCTGGAATTCAGTATGTGTGAAATATACTACTTACAAGATGTGGCACCTCATGAAAATTACTAACTATATCTCGACTTCAATCTTGTTGAGTTATACACATTGTGTTGTAGTAGTACTTAATATTTACAATGCCAAGGATATAAGAAATTTACATTATGTTTGCTCTTTCCAGTGAGATCTTAAATGTTTGATTTCATTTATTTTTCTAAATACTTTGGGAGTATGCTTATATGTTTAATTATTATAAAAACTACAATGTGATTTTAATCAAAATTAAGTCTATTTAATTTATGTTTTAAGTGACTCTTGATAACTTCAATAGTATTTGCTGGTTCTGTACTCTTAGATTGGAAGAAGAAATGAGAATGTTTGCTCTATATTTGTAGAGAAAAGCTGAATAGAAAAAGAACAAAAGAGAAAAGAGAGAGGGGAGTTAGAGAATGAGGATCTTCTGAGATTTAAATTTAGCAGGAAAATGCAGATAAGCAAATATAGAAAACTCCTAAAATATCAGTGGCTGAAATAGATAATAATCCTTCCTGAAACAAATAATGAATTTCTTAAAGCAAACCCAATACTCTTATCTTTGATGAATTCAGAGAGTTATTCTCTGTCATGTGGCTGACTATAGAATAGCAGGACTGAGGCTATTCCAACATTTCTGAACATCATAGCTGGTGTTGAACACATGAGTTTTGTTTATTTCTCTTAGAGATGTCACCAAAGAGTCTGAAGTGAAAAGCTAACAAAATTGCCCTGATTTTCAGCTTGTGTTTTAATATAACATTTGAATATTTAAAATCAATTATATTTATAATTTGCTTAATTAAAATCTCACTGAAACTGTTACCACTTGACTTACACAGAATTTCAAGTGTCACAAATCTTCAAGCAGCAACCAGAAATAAGATACCAGGAATACCAACAGGAAATCTGTCATCAAGAATCTTTGAAAACAGCAATAATAATGATTCCTTTAGAGCAAAACTATTTAGTGATAGCCAATATTAAGAAAATAATTCTGTAGTTTCTATGCATAAAATCCAAGTGACAGTATGAAAACAGGTAAACTGAGTCCCAGTTTTCTGTTTTGGCAATTGTCATAGATTATGTTGCTTAATTTATGAGTTAAAATTCATAACTTTTAAACAAGTCTTCTAAAATCCTTTCAGTTGTAGGACCCAGTTACATGGAAGTGGCTATAAAAAATTTCTGAAAGGGAAAAAAAAAACTGGTAGAGGACTGGTGTGTTCTTTTTGTTCTTTAGTATTTTAAATTCTTAATTTAAAATCTGCTCCCAGATTTCAGGAATACTTTTGTACTCAGTCATATCTTTAGATGCCGTTCCCCTTTCTGGAAATCTGTCATACCAGGTGTTTTTTTCTTGATGCCCATATGTGACTTCCATTGGTATTAATGAAGCCTGAATTCATGTAGAGAGTGGACAGCACATCCATTATCTCTAAATGACAGTTTCCCTTTTAGTATATTGCTTGCTCAAATTTTATTATATGTTTTCCTTGTGCTTACATTAGAATACCCTTTCTTTATATATAGAATCCATGAAGAAAGATTATGAGATTCAGGGCAGTTTTTATGCCATGAGGTTATTTGTGAACTTAGTGTCTTTTCAAGTTTCTGTTTTTTTTTTTGTAAAATTGTTACTATCCTACATTTATTTAGAAGAATAATAAATGAGTTTAAACTAAAACAATCATCATGATATGTATCTATTGCTGTTTTTTGATTAAATTGTCAAATATACAGGAAAAAATTCCCTATGCTTTTATTGAGAAGTGAAAAGGAAACTTGGTAAATAAATACTTCTGTGGTGTTGAGACCACTTCTAAAGTACCAACTTAAACATCATATTTTTTCTCTAGAGTGCGTCTTTAGAAAAGGAATAAAAGACGGAAAATAATTTTTTTAACAATTGACATAGGGGTTTATTCAAACAATATTAGGAAATAGTGGTAATGAAGATGATATAATTATCTCTTACATTTCCATCCTTCCAAGTGGATTGTCTTTTAGACATTCCCTTACTAATAGCATGGATGATGAAATGAATGGACCAGCATTCAGTAAGCTAATTCTTTATGCAAACAACAACCTCTTTTTATACTTCATGTGGTAAACACACCACAGTGAATGAATTATTACTTATGCCTGTAATAACCCTCACATAATAATTCAGATAACATATTTGTTGTGTGATGTTGGTTATGTGTTACTTGGGCAAATGGCTTAGCAGAGTAAAGACAGGTGGGAAATCAGAACAGAGATAGAGAGAGAGAGAGTAGGCAGAGTCAGAGAGGCACCATGTAGCTCCTGAAGGATACAGATACGAGACAGAACCTTTCTGGTAGGTCACAGCCTTGTGGCAATACATAAATTTAATGTAAATGGGTTAATTCAAGAGGTAAAAGATAGCAAGGGATATGACTAAGCTATTGGCCAAATAGTATTGCAGTTAATATAGTTTCTCTGTGATCTTTTGGGTCTGGACAGCCAGGAATGAACCTGTAGTCTCTGCCTACAAGTGGCACCAACATGGGCCAACTGCATCCATGTAAAACCTGAGAAAGCTTGGGAAGGAATTCTAGACACAAAAGAAGAGAGTTAAGCTTGGCTTCTTGGCAACAGCACTTTCTCAGTTGAGCTCTGTTTGCTGGGGCAAGCAGAAGCAGGATTCCTTTAAGAGAAGGTATTCTGACTCAGCATAAGCCGCAAAAACTTCACGGCTTCTTTTACGAGAAGGCATACCAGTTCATGCATTAGCAAGAATGACTCTGAATCTTTTGGAAGGTACTGCTATAGAGCACTTAAATGTTGTCTGTGAGCAGTGTGTTACAAATTGCCTAATTGTGACACAGACCCTCTGAATCCCTGGAGCTCGGGTGGTGAGCAGTCAGCCATGTTGTATTGGACAGAGCAAATAGGCAGGGTCTTAGAGTTGGTTCTAGCCATGCCTGCTTAGCAATTAAAAAAAAAGCACTCCTGGTCAGAAAATGATGACAGATACACAATAAAGACAGATTCAGATGAAAATAAACCTGAATGAATCATAGTGTGTTTAAAAGATGTATGTAGACTTGGGAGAGAGAAGAAAAAGTATAGACAGTTATAAAAAAAGGAAATAGTTTTTTTTAAATAAAAGAAAGTCTTTAAAGAGACAGTAATATAAGACAGACAGTTATAGATTAAAGGAGTAAAGAAAACTTGCTAGCCCCAGAATCAAATGTCTTGCCTCAGTCAAAAAATTCAAAGCAAACATAATAATATACACAACTAAGACTGTGTATATTCCATTTTCTACATGGCTTATTTTTGCCTATGTTGGCAGTTTGTCAATCACTTTCTTCTGTGTCCTGCAGAATATCTAGCAGACTCTCTCATGAAACAGGAACCCTGAAAGACTGTCTCATCTTCTTTTGGCAAGATTAGCAGTCATTTTTTTTCCTGTGGGTCTCACATGACAAGTTTATATAGCATACTGTCAAGCAGTTCAGACAAGAGCAGTCTCTTACCCAAATGGGTAGCCTTGTTACATTGAAGGAAAATTCCATAATGAGTTTTTTCAATGCCCATCAACTTCTCTGTAGTAATTGGTGCTGTCAGAAGCAGACAGGTTTCACTATTGAGAAAAGTCTAAGTTCTTAAAATCTTTTAAATGCCATATTCTGTAGGTCTTTGAGGTACTGAAGATTATCTAACCGACATATATCTCTCTGTATAACTAGGAAACCTATCTAACATGCTACAAGTTTGATTATTTTAAACGACTATCTATTAATCTGTAATTTTTAATTATACATTTAATTTTTAAATGAATTGTATAAACAAAATGCCTTAAAGAAGAGTAAAAATATGCATATAACAAAATTGACCTTAATTTTTGTTAATAAACCAAAGTCCATGCCAATGTAAAGTAGTTATTTCTATATTATAGTTACCCTTTTTTTCTTTAGAAAGATCTTGACTCTGATCATTAACTATTTATTATCAACTGCTTTTTAGTAAAAACAAACATTTATAAATAATATTTGAGAATTTTTGCATAGTTCTTTAGACTATTCCCTGCTGATTGGGGGCATCGTTAATCAGGTCTTTCATGGAGTATCCTGTATGGTTTGTCCATCTCAGCCAGCAGTCCTGATATTGTTGTGGATATTGGACACCGGGACCATCACTTCAGGGTGTCTTGTTTGATCAAACCATATTAGTCAGTAAGGAATCCAGAGCTTTCTATCCTCTGTGGAGACAAAAGCAGAACCTCTTTTCCAAAGTAACGTGTCCTTAAACTTAAATTTTGAAGTCAAGATACCTTTAAAATATATATTGGTTTGGCCTAGCAGCCCATACAATGAAATGTCTCTCTGTAGTTGGCACATTCACAGACAAAAAATTCAAAGAAAACATAATATACATAATCCAAACTCTTTGTTTATTTTGATCTTCATGTGGCTTTTAAAGACTCTATTTCTTTTATTTTTTAGTTTTTGAATTTTGAGGTAGGGTTTTACTGTGCAACTTTGGTTGTACTGGATATTATTCTGTAGATCAGGCTGGCCTTGAACTCACAGAGATTCGCCTGCCTTAGCCCCATATGTGCTGGAATTAAAGATGTGTGCCATTATGCCCAACTACTCTATTTCTTCTTTAAAAAAAACCATTAAATTTCTTCTTTCTCCATCCTTTTTCTCTTCTCTCCCAAGTCTATGTATATTTTTAAACACACTGTAAACTGTTTAGAGTTTTTTCTTTTTATTTATCTGAATCTGTTTTACTGTATATATCTTTTTCTGAGCACATAAGTTTTTAGTCTGCTGAGCAGCATGGCTAAGATTAAAACTGTAGCTTTGACAGCTGGCTCAGCACTACTCCTTAGCTTTCTGAGAGTCTAGCTTCATGGTGAGGTACTGGTGAGAGCTATGCTTGCCACCATCAAGAAGCCTACTGCTGGCTGCTCATGAACACCATTTACGTGTTTTAAAAGAGCTGTGAGGTTTTTGCCTTTAATGCTGAGTCGGGAAACTTCTCTTAAAGGAGCAGCACCTCTGCTTGTCTCTAGCCAACAGAACCCACCTAATAAAATGTGTTATCAAGAAGCCATGCTTGACTCTGTATTTTTCTGTCTAGAATCTTTTATTTATTTTTTATTTTTATTTTAGGTTTCTTAGGCATTATGTGAAAGTCTTTGCCAAATGTTTGGGTATCATTTGTAGACAGAGACTGTCCTTTATTTTCCCTGCTGCTCAGACCCAAATAATCACAAAGAAACTATATTAATTACAACTCTGTTTGTCTGATGGCTCAGGCATATTTCTAGCTCACTCTTACATCTTGAGTTAACTCATTTCTATTAGTGTATGTATTGCCAGGTGGGTGTGGTGTTACCTCATCTTCTCCATGTCTTATTTTTTCTGCAGCTGGCTGGCATCTGAATTGACTCTGGCTTCTTTTTCTCTATATGTCTGCACACATTTCCAGCCTTGCTCTACTCTGCTAAGCYGATTCATTTGCCAATGAAAGCAACATATGCAGAAGGACATTCCACATCATATAAATATACCAGAATATAATTAAGGAATCATTTTATAGTTACCTTTTAAAACTATTTAATTGAAAATTTACATACCATTCCCACTGTCTCACCTTCTCCTGCTCTCTCCACCTACCCCCACCCATGCCTCAGAGATGGTTAGGCTTCCTTTTTAGAGTAGTAGCATTTGGTTTTACCCTATGTCTCAAGGTTATCTAATCACTGCTTCTTGATCACTAAAGCAGTATCAACTGTGAATTATATCTCATGGAATAGGATTTAAGTCAAATCAGATGTTGGGTACTCCCAGAAAATTTGTGCCAAGATTGCCCTAGCATGTTTTTCAGGCATGACAGATGTAAATCAAAGGTTGTGTGGCTCTGTTGGTGTTTTATTTTTATTTGTTTATTTACTTTTTTTGGTAGCTCACCGAGTCCTTTCCCCAGCCAAAGAAACTAGAACATGCAGGTGAAGGCTCCATGTAGGTAGCAGCTTTATCTCTCTATTTTCACTGAATTATGTGAGAGTCTTCTTCAGCAATGGATCCTTGATGTCAGTTTGTGGAAAGCAACCTATTGTCTTGGCAATAGCTTTGCTTGTTTGGGGATTTCCATGGAACCTGTTTGGCGAACAATTCAAATGAATAAAAAACAGTCTTGGTACTAGAAGCAAACTGGTACTCCATCTTCTTCATTATTTGGGGACTTCTTTAGGATTGATTTTATACATTTATGGAGTTTTGATTGCAGTAGATTTCCATACCACACCTGAAATACCTCTCATTTTAGCTGTTTTACTGCATTTAGCTGTTTCCCTGCATTCTGTCTCTCAACCCCATCTTCTTCCCTCTCTAAACCTGAACCTCTTGTTCCAGTCCCGCTTGACCCCAGATCATCCATACTTAATGACTATTTGTTGAGAATGTTTTATTTTACTTTTAAACATTTTAGAGATTTTTTTCTTATGTTTCTGTTTATTGGTGCTGTGTTTATTTTAATCCTGATGTTTCAAGTTCAAGTTAGATGGATAACAAGCTCACCACCTTGTATGTCTATCACAGTGAATGAATTTGGACAAACATGTGAGACAGCAAATTAACGATTCTTAAAAATAAATGAAATAAATGAAACAAAGATTAAGAGAGGAAGAAAAGAAATAAAAGGGCAGGGAGGATACCAGAAAAGAAAGGAGGCTGAGATTCGTATTCTAACTAGACAGTTAGAATGGTAAATTAATAATTTTTTCTCATGACCTCCTATCCGGTCCAGAGTAATTCAGCAAAGACATAAAGAGCTTTCCAGTTGTGTGCAGGACAGTCACTCCTAGGAGTGACAGTGATGGCAATATTGAGCTTAAGTTGGAGAGAGATGGGAAATTTTCTTTTGACCCATGGTTCCAAGAAAGAGTTTCTTCTACTTCCTGTCTATTATGGCATACTATTCTCCAGCCATATTATGTTTGCACAAATGCAAATGAAGCATATGCAGCCCTAGATTCTAGATGGTAGACTCTAGGAATTGGGCAGCAGAAAAAAAAACTTTAAGGAAGAACACACTAATTGTTTATCCAATATGAAATAATCGTTTTTCAAAACATATGCAGATAAGTAACAATATACACCCTAAAAAGTTGAATTTATATGTTGAGGGCCTCACACACAAATGCATTTATACATGGTGTCATGGTTTTTTGGGGGTTTTTTTTTTGGTTGTCAACTAGACAGGATGATAATCACCCAGGGAATACACTTATGGGCATCTATGTGAGTAGATTTACAAAGACTATTCATGGAAAGGGGACAGACCCACCATCAAATTGGGTGCCTTTCAACAGGCAGCACAGGACAAGGGTCCAACAAAAAAAATCATCTGTGTTTGTTCATCCTCAGTCCTTACCTATTGATGCTGGTAGTATCCTCCCCTGACATCAGATTCCAGTTTTTTTCAGTCTTCAGTGGGGTCCAGTTTAAGTGACTTGTTAAGGAGTTCAGCACCAGACTGCTGAGACATGTAGGGGTTCTTAGCCTCTGTAGCTAATAGTTAATAGGTGGTCATTGTTGTACTACCCAATCCCTATTGGTTGTAAGTAATTCTAGTAAACCATGAATATATATGTATATATATATATAGTATTTGTGATTGTGCATATATGTTATATGTTTGCATATGTGAATATATCTATAAATATGTATGTATAGTATGCATATATATTCTATCAGTTCAGTCTCTGAAGAAAAATGAATAATACACTTGTTCTTAAGTAATTTGTTGAAAACATTTTGAAGGCAATTTTGTAATGAGTTAATTTGGTATTTGGTGCTATCTGCTCCTGTTAGCAAATGAACATGTCTTGTATCTCCTGACATTTTGGATTAGTTGTTTGCTATGTGACTCTCGTTACATCATAAGCCCATGAAAAGTTTATAATTTCTCCTTTCTTGTTAGTACAAAATTGATTTTCTTTTTATACTCAACATATCTGAACTTCAACTGGAAGTTCCTTTCCTATACTTTTTTAAAGATACAATTAATATATAATCATTTTANAGTTTTATAATATAAATAAGAATACAATATCATATATTTTGCTTCCATCAACACATTAAGTTTGTCGTTATCCTTAAATGAAATTCCATATCCATTAGTATTATCTGACTCTACTTCCCTACTCTCTCTATTTCTTGCTAAACACTTCCCTATTTCATATAAATTTATTTATTAAGGACAGTTAATAGAAATAGAATAGGATACTATTTAGAATTGGCTTCTTGTGTTTTCTACTTAGGGTGTTGTTTTAATGTTCATGTAAATTATGGTTTGAATCAATATGTCATCTCTTTTATGGCTGTGTGTGTGCTAGTATAGATAGTAGCTATATTTCATGATTCATTGAGTAACTTCTTTTAGTGCTGCTATGCCCATTCATGTTGATTTGTTCTGTGCTTGTGCACACACACACACACACACACACACACACATTTGTAGTGGTAGTTTATGATGAACAGCTAGGGATGTAGTTTCAACAACCTGCTCTAGGTCAGTGCTTCTTGTGTGTTATGGGTTTTGCTATGATCATTTCTTCGCTGTCTTTCCCTGAATCTACATGTGGCAAATCTAAAATAACTATTTATTCATTTATAAAGTCTATTTTTCATATTTTCTGGTCTTGTATAATTTATAAACATTACATGAAAAGGTACAACTTAATTTTAGGACATGCTTACTATCTTTATACAAGTTTAATAAATTTTGTTTCTCTGTTAAATGGCTTTAAAATGTCAGTTTCTGGAATCAATTCTTTCAAAGGCCACTGAACCAAACATGAGTCTTTGTTAGAAGAAACAAAATGTAATTTTGGATAATTGAAAAGAAAAAAATATCAAAAGGATAGTAGATAGTCCATTAATTCTCTGGGAGTAGAAACTCTCTAGGGATAGGGAACTTCTATTGTTATTCTATTGGTCACAGACAGTAATTGTAGTTTTCATCACAGAAAGATTCTGGTAGTTGTTTTCTAAGAGTATGAATCTGCCCACCATGTCTTAGTGGAAAAAGCTGGCACTTTTAATGGAAAAATAATAAAGTTCCAGTTGGATTTAGAGCTCTCTGTGATCATTCAATTAAAATAGACAAATGTGCATTGACCACCCACTAGGAACACTTGGCTGGGCTCTGCTCCTGAGTCCTGCTATGTTTGAGTTGGCTGGAAAACAACTTAGCCGTGTTAAGTGTGCTTCCTAACCTAGCAGAGAATGAGGAAGGAGAACTCTCCAACTCTGTTGGGTCTTGATATTAAACAGTGCATCCCCGAGAGCCCTGCTGCACCTGATATATACAGAAAGAGCTGGAAAGAGAATAATTACAATCAGCCTTCTGCTGGCTGTGCTTAAGCTCAACGAGTCAGCAGAGTGCCAATCAGTGCGTTTCTGCAGAAGCTTGAGATGGGAGCTCCCTTTTGCTCACAGCAAGACGGCTCGACTGTGGAAAACAAGTAACTCTTGCATGGCTTTCCAGGACTTAGTGCTCCTACTTAAAACAACAACAACAACAACAACAACAAAACACCAAGAAAGCAAACCACACATACACCCTAAATTGGCAGTGCAAAAGTGTCTCCCCATGGTGTTAAGTATGAGAAATGTCTTCAAGACATCACACTTTGGAGTCTTTGTAGCGAACAAACAAGTCAGCTGAAGAATATAACAGCTAACCTTTATGGGTTTGTTTGTGTGTAATGGCAAATGTCTCAGTCCTCAAGCATTGTCATGGTTCATTGATGGCAAACTTACTTTGTAATTTGTGTTGGGCACACAATTTTTTTCCTTTAGTTCCCAAGACTACCTTTGTATGTGTTAAAACAAGAAAGTTTCTGTTGATAGCATAAACTCTTAGTCATAGGAACACCAAATGCTTGAGAAAGTAGCTTATTTTTTTAAGGATATGCTGTGTAAAAGAATTCCAACTTTTGTCCGAAATAGTAGTATATATTATGATAGTTAACATATTCTATTATATTAAATAATTAGTTTTAAAGTAAAATTGATTCCTAATTTTCTGCAATAAATTTAAGATACATTGAAATTATGTGAGTTTTTAGATTTTAGTGAAAGCAACTGTTAGTTTATTTCTCGAAATAAAATTCTTAAGTCTGAGCATTTAAAGATTTTTAAGTTAAATGTTCTGAAGGTTTAAGGGCCTGATAACAGCATTAGTTTGATTTAAATGAAAACATTATTGGGGATTATCTCACATTGTTGCACCTGCAAGAGGGAGTCCAAAGAAGAGGGGCCAGAGTAAACAAAGACTGGTGTTATATGACAGCCTTCTCAGAAGAATAAGTTCAGAGTCCCCAAAATAACCATGTTGGTTGTGAAGCTTTCTGTTAATGATCTAGCCACACCCAACCAACACAGCCTTTTAAAAGTTCTGCTACTTTTTAAATATTGTTATATTGGTGACCAAGCTTCTAACACGTGACTCTTGGTAGACCAAGACTTGTATCTAATCACAGTACCAATAAGAAGAAAATTATTTAGATATATTCAATATTAGTGCATTTGGGGTAGAAAAATAATTTTGAAAATGTTCTTTCCACTTGCACATTGTATCACAAGTGCATGAGAATGTGGATGCATATTGTGTCTACATTGATGTTTAATGTGAGGGGGGTAGCCTTATCCTTTTTTGTTTGTTGGCTAGTTTTTGTTTTTGAGACAGTATTCTCTGTGTAACAGCTCTGGCTGTCCTGGAACTCACTTTGTAGACCAGGCTGGCCTCAAGTTCACAGACATCTGTCTGCTTCTGCCTCCCAAGTATTGGGATTAAAGGCATGTGCAGCCACCACCCAACTAGCATGATAATTAAAAGAAAATAAGTAGTAGAGTTTCTGGTAAAATATTTTAGTTACCTATCACTGTGTTGACAATTAGTTTAATTAGATCATTAAAGCCATAAACATTTATTATGTCACAGAGTTTTCGTGATCAAAAATCTGGGCGGTCTGGCAAGGAATCTCTCAGAAGTTTGCATCAATATGTCAAACCTGTAGCCTCTGAAAGGTTAGAAATTTTTTCCAGTTCAGTAGTGCCCCAGGCTGGCCTCAGGCTCACGATCCTCCTTCCACAGCTGCCTGAGTCCAAATAGTATAAGTATGTGGCTCAATAATGCACTTCTAATATGCTCATTCAACACAGCTGCTGGCCCCATGGGATGTTGACAGGAGTCTCTACGTGATTCATGTATGGAGCTGACAAACCCCAAGAGACAAGGAAAGCAGAAAGGTACTTCTTATATTCTTGGAGGTCCCTTCAGTGTCCTCAGTAGGTGTACAAAAAGGAAGGTGCTACACAAAGCAATGAAAAACCAGGAAACAGGAATGTTAAGGGGCTGTCTTACAGGCTATCAGAGAAGAAAAATTCTAATTTAAAATTTGTGTTTAATTTCTAATCAACAAATGATATATTTGTCTTGTATATGTCACTTATGTGTATCTTATATATATTACAATATACATCAACACACATTAATCTATCATCTATCTATCTATCTATCAATCATCTATCTATCTATC
>LOEQ01015174.1:43915-54400 GCA_001685075.1 Bramus lutescens
GGGATGGGGTAGGAAGAGAGGGGCAGTAGCCAGGGTTAGGAGCCCCTGCAGAATCTCTTTATCCATTCTTCAGTTGAGAGGCATCTAAGTTGTTTCCAGGTTCTGGCTATTATGAATAATTCTGCTATGAAAGTAGTTGAGCAAGTATCCTTTTGGTATGATTGAGCATCCTTTGGATAAATGCGCAAGGGTGGTATAACTGGGCCTTCAGGTAGATTGATTCCAAATTTTCTGAAAAACTTTCATATTAATTTCCAAAGAGACTGCATAAATATGCACTCCCACTGGAAATGAAGGCATGTTCCCCTTACTCAGGGGAATGGTTCTCTTTCTTGCAGCCTTTAGACAGTATGTGACTATATATACTAGTGCAAGCCATTTGCTGCTGTTGCTGCAGCAATCTTGTGACCACAAGGGAACAAACAGAAACTAACATCTTAGACATGACACAGCAGAAAAATAAAAGGGTAATTGGTTCCTGATTGTATTTTGAACCCCCGACTTATTGCATCCTGTAATGCTCTGTCTCTTCTTGCCTGAAATTATGATCATGGCTACATTAATTTCTACCCAAAGTATACAGTGGTTCCCTTTTCCCTAAATTCTTTTTCCCACACATTTTCCACAATATTTTCATTTTTGAGTTTAAATTTGTATTATTATTTGTGGTGTGTGTGTGTGTGTGTGTTAATGTGGGCCATGTTAATGTTTGAGAACAGCTTGTAGCAATTAGCTCTCTCCCTTTTCCTTCCGTTCTGAAGATTGAACCCAGGGAACACAAGGCTGACACAAGAAGCAATTTCATATACCGAAGCCTCTCATTGACCTTCATGTGATTGTTTGATATTAACTATACTGGCAAAAACAAGATGTTATTTTTTATTATGATTCTCATTTCCATGATGAATAATGATGTTGATCACCTTTTTAGTAAGTCCCTTAGCCATTGCATGTCTTTTTTTTGATAAGTATCTATTCAGATCCTTTCCCTGTTTTTAAATAAGATGACAGTTTTTAGAAATGAATTTTTTGTAGTTCCTTATTTCTATTTTCTTACTTTCTGTACATTTTCTCCACATTGGTGATGGTTTCCTTTGCCATGCAGAAACTTTTTAGTTTGATTCTCTTTATTTTATTGCCTATGCTTTTAGACTCACATGGAAAAATTAAATTGTCCAGAAAAAAATTCAGAGATTATCCCCTTATGTTTGCATTCACTACTTATGATAGTAGTTCTTATCATTTATGTATTTAGTTCACTTGACTTTGCATTTTGTTTCATATTTCAGCATTTTAATTTTAATAGCCAGTTTCTTATCATTATTATTGTAGAGTTTCCTTTTTCTAATGAATGTTTTTTATACATTTCTCAAAAATCTATTGCCTATGAGCATGTTTATTTCAGCATTTTAGTTCCATCCCAGTGTGTTTTAATGCCATTACCACTCTACTTAAATTGTTGTATATTTTGAGCTCAGTTAAGTGACTTTTTTTTGTTCAAGATTGCTTTGTATAAGGGTGGAGTTAAACTTCAATGGTAAAGCGGTCAAATAGGAAGCACAAGGCTCTGGGTTTGAACTCAAGCTCTGAAAAAGAATAAGAAGGCTTTGGTACATCCGCAGCTAGGCATTTGATGTAGCAAATACTTCAATTCTAAAGCCAAACTTTAATCATTTTATTCTTGTCTTACTGTGTTTTTGTATATAGTAGACTAATTCATACAGAGATTCTAAGAGGGTTAGATAGCAGTGTCCAAACTAAGCTAGAATATTTGAGAGATGTGTTACTGTGTCTGGATCCAGGAGCAGTTAAAGTTAGTTTGTTGGATTTTCTCTAAGGTTAGTCAGTACTTCCATAAGAACCATCATAAAGATCTCTTCTGACCCCAGAAAAATCTGTGAATATAAACTTTCCAGGAACAGCCTAATACTGGAATGAGGCATATACTTGGATCCATTTCTCAAATAACTAAAGTACCTGTTTCTTTTTGGATTCCTCTTTCCAATTATATAAGCAGTATTCACTCCACAGGAATAACCTGTGATGTACATATAAGTAGCTAAGCTGCCTACATAGCAGGTAAGGGCCCAATGTACTTTTTACATTAGTATAATTGTATTAAACCAATAAAATCTAGTAAAACCCCTTTGTTTCTGTTTGTGGATAAACATAGTTTTAGCATGTTTCTAGGTACTTGACCAACTTTTGAAGTGAATCATTTTCCTACCTGATTCATTTTATCAGCTCAAGGACTGCTTAGACTTAAAGACAGAATAAGGGATATCAGGAGGTATGATAGAGATATCTGGAGAAAAGCAGGGAAAAAGTAAACAGGTACACAGAGAAATAGAGGGATGATAAGACCAAAACACTATGTAATTATTCTTTAACGTATTTGTCAAGACGACATTAGCTTTCATCCCAGGCCATGGTTAGAAACAGATTCTTTTCATTGTGATACTGGAATTATGATCTTTCCTTATTCCATTTAATTGTTCAGTGTTCATGGACATTTAACCTCAGCCTGTATTTTCTGGGTCTCATTCACTGCAACTCCAGCAGTCATTTTCTTTGTCCCATGTGACCCAATCATTTCTCTTAGAGCTTGACTTGAGAAATAATTAGTTACTTGAAATTGTTTTCTTAGAGGCAGTGTCTTTTACCTTATCATATCTTATTGTCTTTGAATCCTGACTTTTTCCTTAGAAAAGCAAAAGAAAGTGAGCCAAGCAGATGCTTTCTTATCAAGAATTCATAGTAGACCTATTTATTCCAAATTAGCATATCTCATTAACTGTCTCAAGGACACAGACTGAATTGTCTTTGAAAAACAGTGTCAGAAAATCTCATCTTTTAGAGAATAAATGAATTCCCAAGGAGCTACTTTCTTAACTCTCTCAATGGAAAATTAATACAAACAAAAATCTGAGTTGTTTCTGTCCAGTTGAGCTCTTTGCTTGGTCTGAGTTCCTGCACTGATTACTAAAATAGGAATCCTATATAGGTGGTTCAAACAAGAATGGATGTTGTCCTATTCTGTATGTTGATCAATTTCCAGTGGATCCATACTGTAGGCATATACTATGTTAAGTCTTTTAGGTATACATCTTACTAATTGCCATAGCACATAATTTATGTCCTAAGATAACCGCACAACAACATCTAATGCACTCATAGACACTCTACATTCATTCTCATATTCTTTATTACCAGTAGCCCTATTTTAATGACATTCTCTTTGTCTTGATTTTTACTTGTGTTAAAGTTTTATCATTGCACTTGTGCTGTAATAAAGCTGGATTTATTTTTGAATTTTAAATAAATTACTCTAGTTTGAGTAAATCCTCTTTAAGGGTGATGAGAAGTTCAAAGTGAGTCATTCAGGGGTTTGGACTGGAATGCTTTGTCTGTCTTTATGATTGTATTAGCACCATCCTGTCTGGCACTTGAGTGTATGTTACTTTGCATTATAATTGTGTGTACTTCCATAAAGAAGATGAGTAACTATCAGAGGCCAGAACTCAGACAAATCATTTTTAAATATAAAGGCTGTATATATAATAGACATTCAAGACCCAATAAGCTCATTAACATTACATTTTACATTAAGGATACTGATAGCAGTTGTTTTTCTTTTTGTGTACTGTCTGACATTCATATTTAGGAAAATCTGAAGACACATTGTGTTTTGCTTCTGTCATCCTAGGAATGACCTTGGGTTTTTATTGTTTACAGTGTACATCAGGAAGGAGAAAAAGCAAACATCAACACTGTTAGTGTTTTGACTTCATACTTTTAACTTAGCAAAGCTTATTCAAGTATCAGAAATAGCCTTTAATATGCATTTTTTAAATTCAAAACATTAAAAATATGTATTATATATTATATGTAAAGATAACCTACAAACATATATTTTTCTCATGTATGAATGAATGAAGAAAAGTGAAAGAATATTTAATTAAGAGACTGGGATCTGGAGAGATGGCTGAGCATGTAGAGTGATGTCATATAACTATGAGGACCTGACTAGATATTCAGTACTCACAAAGAAGCTGGGCATGATGACAGGAACTTGTAACTTTGGTGCTGGGGTGGAGTGGGGAAATGAAAAGTAGAAACTCAAAAGCTTGCTGGTTATCCTGAAGAATAGAGGAACAATCTCAACTTTGACTGCTCACTTCTACACACACACACACACACACACACACACAAACACACGTATCCCTAAAGCACATACAAACATAATAAAATTAAGAAAAGAAAAAATACTCAGTGACTAAGTGATAACTGATAATTGTGGACCAGTCTCTAACCAATATGAACAACAGAAAATTTTGATTTTTGTGTTCTACATAGAGAGTTAGCTTCACAGTCATTGACTATATGATCCTTGTCACAAAACCAGTTGAAAGTGGAGATCTTAAATAGCTATAAAGTCACTACAAATAGCTCTGCTTGGAGGTAGATACTATTCTGACACAGTCAAGTGAAGTTAATGCTGAAGAACACAAAAAAGCTGAAAGTTTTTTTCCTATTCTTGGATTTAACAATATCCAGATTGTAGCCAAACCCAAGGTGATTCACTCACCTCTTGCTGAGCCTGGCTTTATTGCCTACAATA
Organism: Bramus lutescens; assembly: GCA_001685075.1. Classification (NCBI taxonomy): domain Eukaryota; kingdom Metazoa; phylum Chordata; class Mammalia; order Rodentia; family Cricetidae; genus Bramus; species Bramus lutescens. The sequence continues at coordinate 48,537 of LOEQ01015174.1, forward strand.
AGAGAATTCTTATCTTCTGTCGTGTTCTAAGAATTTTTTTGCCTGTGACTTTCTTAAAAAATAATTGTATTTATTCTATGCCAGAGCTTATAAAAATATTTTTATCCTTTAAGTCAATTAATACTTTTAGTAATGTTAAAATATTATAATTGCATTTACTTTTCAAGGATGAGGGTAGTGCTCTTTGGGAAAGAAAATTCTGTATGTTGTAAGGCTAGCAATAATAAGAGAGTTATAAAATGAGAGTGTATGTCCTTGGACCTCCAGTCTTTAACTATTACATTGTAATACTCTGATGTGTTTCTTCTGTATTGTATTCATGCCCACACATTAATTTTAGATAAATTTACTGCTTACAGTGTGTCATAAATGCTGTAACTCTGACATCATGGCAGAGATATATAATGGCAAGGCGTTTAAACTTCATACAGTATGTGAAGACTGCAAGAGTTAAAATGACAAATCAAAATCCTTGAAATTTTCCAGAAAAAAATCAAACAGTATTTGTGGTTTTGTATATGAACCACTGTATGATAAGTCTTATGCACATGAGAGCTTGATAGACCCTGTGCTAAATTAACTGAATAAATAAAATTTAAACTACTTTGGGTATAACTATCTATTCCCAAAAGAAGATAGAGTAGGAATGGACAATTCTAACTTGTTCATAGTGGTCTATTCAGTTCAATGAAAACTTGCAATAGTAAGTCTCCATGAGTTTAATAGTCATCATTCTATTTACTAACGTAGTCACTACACCAAGCAATATAACTATATCCAAAGGTCATTGAAGTTTTAGGTTATTAAACTTATCTTCTAAGTTAAGCACATGAGTATAATGCAATTGTACTATAATATTATCACCTTACTTTACTGATAAGAAAATGAGAATTTAAATAACATACTAAGGCTGGAATTAGGTTCTAGTGTGATTCCAAAACACATTCTATTCTTTCTTTAATGGGCCTCCCTTAGTGAAGTATTCCACAGGGCTTTAAGTTCTATGGCTAGTGTTGGAGTTGGCCCCCAGTATTTAACAGGTTCCAGAGAGGAGGTAAAGAGTAGCTGAGGGAATAAATGAGCCAGGCCATGGTGGTGGTAATGATCTTGCAGCCTAACTAGCAATCAGAGTGTTTCTATATTGATGCAGAACTAAGTATGGAGGAATAGATTTATGTTATTCCAAAATAGAGATCAAATCAATTTTATTTCTGTATATGTGTTTAATTTCTTTCTCTTGTACATTTGGAGTCATAACTTTAGTTATTGATGAACTATGACAGAACAGAGTTATCTTTTATAATAATTTCCCTCAAGTTTAGTCATCATTGATAAACAGTTATTTTTATAACCATTTTTACTCTTCAACCCCATAAGCCAATTTTAAAAAATATAGAGGCATATGACAGTCTTTTTTCAGGTTTGTAGCTCTTGCAGCTTCAAGGACCCTAGACAGAAGGAAAATCTGTGTATTATTAACTCTCAATGGCCAGAGTACCCATAAAAAATCCTCAGGCCAAAGCTGCAGCATTTATTATTTAATTTCTGGAGTAATACAATGTTTGCATGTTATATCTTTATAAAATTTATTGATATGTCTAATCTTGTTATGCTGCTACTCCTTGGTCATATGACCAATGCATAACTTAATTTTTCTAAGACAGGGAGGTCTTGACTCCTTTTTATCATCATTTCACACCATTCTTTGCCCATCAATATAGTCCCTGTGTAGGGCAGAGGTAACTTCAGCTAATCTAACATTGTTACTGTATAGACCACGTAATCACCTGACCATATAAAAGGATGAACTTGTAATCTGATCTGGGGTCAACTCCTTTAGCACACTGAAATTTGTTGACATATTAAATTTACTTTGTTTTGATTATCTTGTTCTTGAGTGACAGATGTTTTAAAAAGTATCTCATATAAAGAGATCTTTTGCATAAGGAGTAAGAAAGACCCTCAAGTAGATAAGAATATCTCCCTAAAAGCAGGGGAGGTAGTATGCTCAGGACTTTCCTTGGAAAGCTTAGAATCCATACTCATGGGATAAGGCATAAAAGATTCATAAATTTTCCTTCAATCCAATATCCACAAATTATACAAATATCAATAGCACCTCAAAAATGCAACACGAGAAGCACAGAAACAAAAGTGACACAGTGGTCATCATGTGGCTTGGCTTTGCTAGTTTTATGATTTTTGCTGTTCCCATCAGATATGGTTGTGCCATTCTACAGGCCTGGAGAGTTGTCTGAAAGTTCATATAGAAAACCTGGGTTTGTTTCTCAGCACAAACATGGTGCTTCATAATCATCCACCTCTCCATTTCCAGTGAATCTGAAGACTTAAATTTGATACTATTTTTTGATTTTTGTGGACACCAGGCACAGAAGTGGTTCATATATGTACATGAATGTGAAATACTCACACGCATAAAATAAGTCTTATAAAATCTGTTTTTATTAACCTTAGCTGGGGTCATCCTTGTATATTCCTGGGAATTTCTCCAGAACCTGGTAAAATCCTAGATACCTTTCAACCAAATAATGGAAAAGAAAATGTGGTACATTTGCACAATGAATTATTACTCAGCTGTGAAAAAGAATGACATCATGAAATTTGCAGGCAAATGAATGGAACTAGAAAAAAAAATCTGGAGTGAGATAACCCAGACTCAGAAAGACAAACACTATGTACTCACTCATAAGTTGATACTAGATGTAAAAAGCAAAGGATAGCCAGACTACAATCCACAGCTCCAGAAAAGTTAGGAAACAAGGAGGATCACAAGAAGGATGAATGGATTGCCCTGAGAAGAGGAATCAGAAGAGATTTCTTGGGTAATTTGAGGGTAAGGTGAATATTATTATAGGGGAGGGGATGGGGGATGAGAATATGAGGGAACAGGATGGTCTAGTTGGGAGAGGGACAGAATGGGAAAGCAATGAAAGACATATCTTGATAGAGGGAGCCATTATAGGGTTACAGAGAAACCTGGTGCTAGGGAAATTTTCCAGGCTTTTTAAAGAAAATAGTCTAGGTTTTTATGAGTTAAGTGACTGTAGTAATTCAATTCATGGCATTCTTAAGTATTTAACACTTTTCTTTACTCCAACTACTACACATTGACCATCATTTGCAGCTAGTATTTCAGGCAATGTGTCCTTTTACACCTCTGGAGTTAGAGAATTTACTTTGAGGGCAATGGTTTGACTTATCAAGTGATGCTTCCTTACTTTTTTCAATCTCTCTGTAATCCCATTCTCTTAATAAATATGCTGCCTCTTATCCTTCCAAAAAGAGTCATAAATTGCTCTCTCTAGGATACCTAAATGGATTTATCAATCAAAGAAAGGACCAGCACCTATTCACTCCAGAAGGGTAATTTCACTGTGGAGGTAGGAATGAGCATTGTGGTTTCCTCTCTTTTCTTGCCCAAATGTAGGTGGTGATGCCCTTTTTAACTGCAGCCCAAAGGGTAAGGCAGACACTGTATTTTAATATTTTGGAGACATTTTGCCTTGTCATATTAGTTGCTACTCTGAATTTACTGTAATTTGTTACTGTTCATGACCATCTATTTTATGTTACACAGACCACCATTACCGTCACTAAGCAATATGTTATGAAACCAAATGACAGGCTGCTCCTTTCATTCATAATTATAGCTCTACAATGAAAAGGTATCTTGTTGATTTTTTGACTGAAATTTTCAGACACCTTTCACTCATACTCACTTTATTCACATTCCTTCCATGAATTCTCTCTCAGCTTACAGATTCTGACACAGTTTATACTTTATATTGATAGTATTTAGAGAAGAACACATTTTCTGGCATCCATAAGTTTTCTTTAGTGAAGAATATATCTTTTTGCATTCATGTTTTCTTTTTCCTTTTACACACTTTGAAATAAATATTATAATTAGATTATCCCAACTTTTTCTCCAACAGTACAAAGACAAATAGTTGTTCCTATCCCGTCGATAATTTCCTAGATAAAGAAATCAAAGAAAAGTGATTAATTTCTATTATAATTGAATAGAGAAACAAATGTTTCCATCTCCTTAAAAACATTTTTGATGGAAATTTGAGTATTCATAGCTGGAATGTGAACTTTTTGTAACATTAAGAATATGAGACCTGATTATAGATAGTCCTTTGAAAAGTAAAAGTACTAAAAGGACAGCTAATATCAATGACTTACCCTATAATCATTCTCAACATCTTCTTTACTTATACAGCTTTTATTTTGCTATCATCTTATTTTAATTAATAAAATTATTCTGTTTTATAACAAATACTTTATAAAAAGACAATTTCCTTTGATTCCATGGCACACAGTGGGATTGCATTTGCAGTCTGTTTTGCTCTTATCACATGGTTAGCTTCACTAAATTACAATCAAAGAATATAATTAGAACGAATGTCTGATGATGATGGGAGGAGGCTCTTTCTTAAGATGTCTTCATCTATATCACTATTCATTGCCATATGGTGATGATGATTTAAGCTGTGAAAATACAAGATTACAACAAGATTAACCATGTCTGGATTGTGTGTGTGTGTGTGTGTGTGTGCATGTGTGTGTGAATGGTTGCAACCATGTTGCAAAGTAATGCATAAGTGTGATCAAAAGGCAGTGTATAAATGTATGAATATTTCAAAGAAAAATCAGAATTATTCTTTAAAAAATCTGAACAGTAAAGTAAATGCATATTTTATTTGGAAAAATTTCTGAAAAATAAAATCTGAAACAGAAGTTGAATAGATGGGGTTTCTACCACTTCATACATTTTTCAAAAATTGCCTCCTGATATTTGTGGATGTGATGTCTAAACTTCTAACAATCATTAAAACATTAAATATCCTCAATAAAGAGAGAAAGATCAGTGAAACATAAATATGCAAACATTCACAGGCTATGAATTGCACCATTGTATTAGCATACTAATTTATAGATAGACCTATCATATTCTATTGTATGATACAAAAATTGTGTCTTTTATTTTACATTTTGTTTCTAAAACTCACTCTGTAGATCTTGCTTACCTTGAACTCATAGAGATCTGCCTGCCTCTGACTCCCATGTGCTTGGATTAAAGGCATGCGCCACCACTGCCTAGCCCTTTCCCTCCAAAAAAAAAATAATAAAAGAAAGAAAGAAAAGAAAATGCTTCCTTAAAACACTGATACTTTTCTATAGTGGCAACTGAATCTAATCTACTGAACACGCAGTTCATACATTTTTGACAATTGAGAGATCCATAAATGATTGAATCTAATTCTATCAAATATTTATTGCTGACTTGATGAAGAATGTAAATAAACTTTAAGACTTAGTTTGTGTTTTTGAAAGTTTTCCACAGAATCACCTATGAGGTTCTTAGAAATTCAGATTGTGAGTGTTCATATTAGCATGATAAATCTGAGAAACAGTTTTGTCAAGGTCATGAGGTATGTGATAGTTTGAATGTCATTGACCCCTACACAACTCCTTGGAAATGGCACTACAAGGTGTGGCTTTATTGGAGTAGGAATGGCCTTATTGGAGAAAGTGTATCACTGTGGAGGTGGGCTTTGAGGTCTTTCCTCAAGATACTTCCAGTGTTTAGACTACTTCCTTTTGCCTATAGGTCAAGATATTCAACACTCAGCTCCTTCTTCAGCACCATGTCTGCCTGCATGCTACCGCATCACACCATGATGATAATGGACTTAACCTCTGAAAATGTAAGCTGCCCTGATTACATGTTTTTCTTTATAAGAGTTGCTATGAGGGGGAGAGAAAAGTGAGAAGGGGAGAAGGGGGAGAGCTTGGGGGTTGGGACGGTTGAGATAGATGAAGGATGGTTATGGGAG
>LOEQ01015174.1:62698-75051 GCA_001685075.1 Bramus lutescens
TTGTTTTTTCTTGGTTTTCTAGGGTATCTTTTACGGATTTATTCATTTCTTCAATTTTTTTGTTATTCTTATTATCCATTTCCTTAAGGGAGTTTTTCACATCCTGTTTAAGGGACTCTATCGCTTTCATAATGTCTACTTTTTTCTAATTCTTTGGACTAGGTTGTTCAAGTCTTCCTGTTGTATGTTTCTTGGGTTCTTGTGTTATCATGTTGTTTTTCAGATTGTTGCAGAAATTCTTACATTGGCGCCAGCCCATATCTTCCTTCAAATGCTCTTCAATGGATCTTCTGGTACAAGAACAGGGCCCCTTGCTTACGAGGGACCTCACAGAGAAAAGGCCTAGCTTGCTGCTTGTAGGTTTAGTGAAATAAAGGACCTCCATCACGGTTGTACTCACTACCCCATCCCAGCTGCTGGGGGATCTTCTGGCCCCGAAGAAGGGAAGGGGTGCCTGGGAGTAAGATGGGATGGGATATCAAGAGAGAGGCAGTATCCAGGGAGAGAAGCCCCCGCAGAAAGAATGACCAGAAAGATTAGGGGGTTGAGGAATGCCTATGCTCCCTATCCAGGGCTTCTCCTGGCATTCAGCAACACACTCAACCCACAGATGGATCTTCTGGTACAGGATGAGGGCCCCTTGCTGGCCAGAGACCTTACAGACAAAAGGCCTAGATTGCTTCTTGCAGGCTTACTGAAACAAAGGAACTCCATCCAGGTTGCACGCACCACCCCGTCCAGCCCCAGAACAGGCTGAGCTGGGGGATCTTCTGGCCCTGAAGGAGGGAATGGGTGCCTCTGAATAATACTCTTTAATTTATTTTGATCTGACTCAATTCAACAATGATTATTTAGCACTTTGTGTTGTCTGAGGTTTTCTGTTCTGCTGGTTCCTGTAGTTGTTAAGTCACAAAGAAGTCACACAGAGGTCTAAATTAGTTATAAACAAATTGTCCTAGTAGCTCAGACTTATTATTAACTTCTATAACTTATATTAGACCATTATTTTTGCCTATGCTAGCCACATGGCTTGATACCTTATTTGGCAAGGCAGTCACATTTTGCTGCTTCTGTGGCTTGGTCAGGACTGCCAAATAAGCTTTCCTCTTCCCAGAATTCTCCTGCTCTCATTACCTTCTCTCTACTTCCTGCCTGGTTGTCCTGCCTATACTTCCTGCCTGTCTACTGGCCAATCAGCATTTATTTAATATATAATTGACAGGATACAGACCATTGTCCCACAGCAACTTTGGATAGATAAAATTATTTTCAAACCAGAGGAAAGGGAAAAATAAGATTAGGTATTGAGTAATCTAAATTGGAAATAACTGTGTCATATTAATATGCAGAAGATTTGGAGGGTTGGCTTAACAACATTATTTGATGCTTTTTGTTGCTTTTCTAAACAAAACCAAGAAATTATAAATACCCAGGATAACAAAGCTGCCTTTTTATCCTTATTACTGAATACAGAAATCAAATATGCATTAGTGACAGAGATATATTTTGAGTGCATATTCCTGTGTATATTTCCTCTATCTCTGTTTTGTTGTTACTGTCTTGCTTTGTTTTTCTATCATTTTAGTTAATACCATACCGCATGTATTAATATGTATTTGAAAAATTCTTCCATCTAATTGAACATGGGGAATATTTGTGGACTTCTGGTTTATTAATTTACCTACAAGAGTGTTCTTTGAGTGAAGGAGAGTTGTTGTGGAGATTCCAAAAAGTCATTTGGTTAATGGCTGTCAACAGAATGTGATTTTTATTATTGAAAATTAAGTAAGTAAATAGCCAACTTTGTCAAGTTTTGTAAGTGTCTTGAGGGTATTATGAAGTCTTCTCCAGACTCTGGTATTCAATATACCATGGAGAAGAAAAGTTAGATCCATCTACTAGTTTCATATTTCAAGCTCTAGGGGACTTGGTAATAAATGTGAATCTTTGAACAAGTGTGAAATGATGAAGCTTGACTTAGGACTGTCAAACTGAACATGGACAACAGTGTCTTTGACTGCTTTTCATCTTGATTAACTCCATAATGCACTGAGTTGAATTGATAAACTAAAATTACTATTTTTCACTGAGGAATTGGACCTCAGCTTATATGACAAAGGTATTGTGGTGTAGGAGGAGAACTGCTTGTTTGTCCTGGTCACCCAGAATCAAAATAACCACACAGAAATTGTATTAATTGAATCACTGTTTGGCCCATTAGCTCTAGCATCTTATTGGCTAACTCTTACATCTTAATTNCTCTGCCTTCTTCCTCCTAGCATTCCATTTAGTTTTCCCCACCTAGCTCTGTTCTCCTTACAGCTCTGTTATAGGCCTAGAACAGTTTCTTTATTAACCAACAAAAGAAACACATAGACAAAAGGACCTCTTACACCATTTTGGTATGGAGGAATAAAACCCAAAAACTTCAAGAACAATTTCTTGTCACCACTGAAATTTAGAGTTAATATCAATCTGTTGGCCCACTTGAATATTTGCTGTATGAGAAAAAGAAACTGCTATACATTTAAGTAATTGAGCTGTTTGTGTTATTTGAAGCTGATAATAGTGTCAAATTGTAGTGACATTAAAAAACAAAATAAAATAAAACAAAACAAACTGATTCATAAGAAAGTATACCAAGGGGGGTTGGCCAGTTTTACCTTGTTCTTTTGACTCTTAGTGTTGTAAAAAATGACAGGTGTTGAAGTTTGAATATAGAAGGTTCCTTTTGAGCACCTTGTCCCAGTTCTTGTGGTTGATGTGAAGGTCTGTAAAACCACTGTAAAGTAGGTCTGTATGGATAAAAGAAGTTAGTCACTAGAAATAAGGCTTTGAACCCCTTTCTCCTGGTTCTGGTCGGGCTCTGACATCTTGTGTTATGTGAGAGGATGCTGTTGCATGATCCCATCATTTCAGAGGGAGCTCCTCTAATATTCCTTCACCAAAACAAAGGAGAGAAATTCCTTTGAACCCATAGACACCAAAAACCTTTGCTCTTTTAATTGATTAGTGATAGGCATTGTGTCACAGTGATACAAATGTCTCTAGTACACAAGTCAAATGACTTAACAGACATAGCCAAATTAAGGGCACATGGTAACACAGGAAAAGAAGTGTGAACTTTAGATATAGGCTATAACTTACTGAACAGGATTTTAATAACTCTGTAAATAATAACAAGCCTTAACACATGTGACTGGATTAAATCAAAATGTTCCACACAAAACAGTAAATAATTATCAGAGTAAAAAAGACAACAAACAAAATGAAAATAAATGAAGAGAACATATTTGCCAGCTAGTCATATAATATAGGTTTAATATACCCATATATAATAATGCCAACATTAAATAACAAAAGGACAAATGGGCTGTGGATCTGAATATAGAGTTCTCAAATGAACAAATTAAAAATGTCTGGAAAAATATCTCAGAAAGTGTTATATCCCTTAGCAATTAGGAGAACACAAATTAAACCACTTTGAGATGCCATTTTGCCGAAGTCAGAATCACTAAGAGGAAGAAATCAAATGACAATGAATGCTGGTGAGAATGCACTACCTGCATGTAGTACTGTAAACTTGTGCAGCCACTACAGAAATCAAAAGAAAGAGCTCTCAAACCTGGTTATCCAGTATCAAGTTCTTAGTCCTAAAGCATGCATATGTGCAACACTAAATGGACTCAGAAAGTTGTTGTATATGTATGGATATATGCAACAATGATAATTAAAGAAACAGAGGAAAAGAAAAAGTAATGAACAATTTGATACATAAATTGACATCGAAAACAAATACCCATTTTCATGTTACAAATAACAAATGCCACCAAAATATATAAATATAGCATTTCCAGCTATTAAAAATGCAAATGAAAACTACACTGAGATTATATCTCATTTCTAGTCCTTGTCAAAAAACATATGAAAATGAGTGTTAGTGAGGATGTTAGAGGAAAGGAACATTTACACATTGTTAGCCAGAGTGTAAATTTTCCCAGTTATTATGGAAATCATTATGGAGTTTCCTGAAAAACATAACAAAAGAACTTACAGATGAATCAGTTATACCATTCCTTGGACTATACCTCAGAAAACCAGTCCGCGTGCTACAAAACTACTGGCATTCCTTTGTTTTGTACAGCACTATTTACAATAACAAAATTCAGAATAAGCCTAAGTGCCTATCAGTGAAAGAGTGGATAAGGAAAATGTAGTTATATGTTCAAATAGAGTTGTATTCAGCCATAAGTAAATAATAAATTGTCATTTACAAGAAAATGTTTAGAAGTAGAGATTTCACAAGGAAAAGTATCACATATTCACCTTAGCCAAAAGACTTTAGGAAAAAATTACAGAGCACATTAAACTAAAAGGTGGAGACTTTTTTATGAATGTCGAAAAGTAAAATGAGGGAGGAGAAAATGGTAATAAAAAGTAGATTGCAGGGTTAAATATGATCAAAATTAAGTCAATACCCATATATAAGCATCATATGAATCCCATGACAATATGCAACAAAAATACATAAAAAGCACAGGTATTGGCATTGTAGTAAATGGGCAATGGGAATACAACTCTGACAAATCTTAACATAGCAGCATTTTTATTAATGACAAGATAGCTTTGGAACATTGAAATAGTGAACACCTTTATTGTTGGCTTGTGATGCCCAGTATATTGCTTTTTATCAAGGCACGGTATTCACATTCTGTTCTTTGAAATCTTCTTATAGCACATGTTGCATTTTCCTTCTTCTCTTCAGGCCCATTTGTCAGCTTTGAATCTGATGTTGACTTCTCCAACATTTTGACATTCACTGTCAATCACAGAAGGAAAACATCAAATTATTTCTTAGAACTAAATGTTCCTGATTTCTCTGGTTAAAAAGATTTATGGTATTTCTAAAAACACTCCACTTTTATTTGGATTATATCTGAACATTTCATTCTACAAATAGCTACAAAATGTCTTTCAACAGCATGCATCTTGGGGTTGAAAGGGATCACTATCTTCTACAGATCAGCCACTTAGAAATGTACAAATAGCAAATGAAGTGTGATTATGGATTCTGCCTCGTCAGTAAGTGTCAGTAATATTTAGTTGCTTGTATATGCTTTTGCTCAGATGATTTACACATCCCTTTCTGTCATAAATATTTCATAAGATATTTAAAGCCCATGTATAATCAAGTAAAAGAAATGTCAGGTGACATATAAGGAAGATGCTTGGCAAGCTTACGCATATGTTCATTCTGTAGCGTAGTTTGATTCATATCTTAGGGTCACTCCAAGTAAATTGCTTTCACAAACATGTATGATGTTATAATTACCATAAACTCCTTAAGTAGCCACAGCCCATACTCACTGGGGAAGGAAGAGAGTAGTGAATCCAGTTCTTCTCAGGCCTTATGCATGTTCTTTGCCCTTTTAGACATTCTGAGACATTCATTGCAAATATTATAAAATTACCAAGCATCTAGAAAGGTAAAGACTTATCTTCATTTGAATATTATATTTTGTGTTCTTCATTACAATATCAGTCCTTGTTTCATGTTTCTAGATTAGTATAATAACTCCCACATAAAAGTTTTAAAATGGATGTTTCAGTTAACTATATAAGGTATTACTAGCACATAGCTTTTACTTTTATTTTTGGAAACTAAAATGAAACATTATTTGTTCCTTTCAAAGCATACCTCAGAACAAATATTTAAATATGTACATATGATTATTTAGGAAAATTTCCATGACCTCAGGTTTTGTTTCCATGTTTTCGTAACAATATCAGACAGAAATTGTGATGATCTCACAAATAGAGCTGTTGAAGTAGGAAGAAAGAACATTAAGAAGAGAAGTCAATGGAACAAAATTCACAGAATGTTAATTTGTCCTAATAATAACATGTGTGCCTTAAATTTCCATTTCTTCCTTTCATAACAATAATGCATGTTCCAGAACCACTGTTTTTTAATCTCTTTAAGGCATTTAAAGATTTGTGCTGGAAGAGATTTGAGGCAGAGTACTTATTGAAGATTCTGTACTTTATGATGAGTAACATTCTGTTACTTCACTGTTATTTAGGAATATTATTGAAGATGCTCTTGGGTGGAAGTGTTGTTCATAAGAGGATTATAAAATTAAAAGCTATTTATATTAGCAATGAAACATATTTGCATGTATGTATGTGTATGCCAAATATGTTTTTCCGCATATGGCACTAATTTGTTAATAAAAGAAATTATCAGAATAAAGGACTTGCTTTGAAAGAGTTACTGAGATAATTTCTAAAGCAAAATTATCAGAAATTCTAAGAGCCATGTGCCAAGATAGTGGCTCAGAATATTAAGAAGCTGATTGGGTGTCTCCAGGGGAAAATATGGAGAGAAGAGATTTTCCCTAGGCAGATGGTCTGAAATTTGGGAAATTGGTCCTGTCTTTGTGAACACCTAATTAAGTGGATAAGAGTATCTAGACAATCATTTACATGGAATAGCTTCAAGAACTGTCTTTGCTTCAGAGTCCCATCTGTGTGTACTTCCAACTGTTTGCACGTTTTTCTGCCCTTTGTAGAGGATGCCTTTTATCCACACCAGTAAGTAAATCAGTGGATATTTGATCAAATATAGCTGAGTTTCTCCCTTCTTATATGCATTAGATAGATGGGTACCTGAGAGTGACAAAAGAAAGCTTATTTGATGTCTTAGTTCAATTTGTGCTGCTATGGCAGTATACCACAGACTAAAAATCAGTCTGACACTTATTTCTCATAAATGAGGAAGTTAGGAAATACACAGTCAATGCACAGGCATTTGTTGAAGAATTGCTTTCTACATGCTCACACAATGGAAGAAGGAAGGGCAAGCAAGAGGGCAAGCTAAACAGGACAAAGAAGAAGAAATGGACTAGTGGAGAGCAGAAATAGAGAAGAACACCCACAAGAATAGTCTCCCTCAGTGGTCTAACCTGTTAACAGTTACAGAGTCAATTCAGTTTTAAAATGAAAATTTTAATTGAAAAGTTCCCAAACCATCTTTATAGGCAACACAGGGCTTGAGACTCCATAGGTAGTAATAGTATGGGGGCAGTAAATTTACACTAGAATTTCGAAATTGGAAATTTCTTAAGCTTATAAACTTAAACCTCACTCAACTTGAATTCTCAGATGATTTCTTAAATAATCAACGAACTCCTTTTCTGTAAAGAAGTTCCTTGCCGCTATTTAACCCAATATGCTATTTCTGTGGCAGCTGAATGATGAGGTGTTTATGTTTGTTTATATATGTTCATGCTATTATATTTTATTCATACATATGAATAAACTTCAATTTTAAGGTAAATTGCCTTTTAAGATAAAATAGAGTAGAATTATCAAGAGGAATACAAATTCCACATGATTACAAGTTTTCAGGCTTACAGCCTTTCAGAAAGGCTGAACTCCAGAGCTGGAGTTTCCATTTAGTCCTGTACCAGAGGATTTTACAGGAGTATGCAGAATGTCAAAAACAGGTTTTATTGGTGGAACATATTACTTGCTAATTAGCATGATGGATTGTTAGAAATTGGTTCTTACTGGAGAAATAAAAGACATTCAAGATACAGTATTAGCTAAAATACTCTAGCTTGTTTCCCCTGACTTGATGAAAAGGTTTTAGAATCCAGGAATTCATTACTGCCAAACTGATCCAAATGAGTTTGAACAGCCACTGGTCTAGGATTTGGAGAATTTCTGATGGCNGCAACTATAAAGACAAAGTAAGGGGTCTAATAAGGTAATTCCTACAAAATACATTTGAATTTCCTTTCATGCAAGATAGTAGTAGGAACAGCTAAATGGGAAAGTTTTGACTGAACAATTAACAGATCTCTGCCAAGGTTGTCATGAATGAAAATCTTGATATGAAAAAAATTCACTTGTCCCAAAGAAAATTTATATTTAAGTGAAGTTACTAATAAGATTTTTAAAAGTTCAAATATGATAATTATACACAGAGAGGAAAACATTAAAACAAGAAAAATTTATTTTTCCTGCTAGGGAGTCTACTAGTAACCAAATAAAAACAACTGTATATTTGAGGGTGAAATACATTGGGTGCATAAATACTTCAAAATTACAGCCTCAGTGTCATTTATGCATACTTACTGAACATCTTTTTTGTGTTTGCTTTTACTCTATGTTGGTCCCTGGTACATTATTATTTTATCATTTATACATAGATAACAGCTTGTGTTTGTAGCTTGTCAATCATTGCTTTTTAAAGAATGGCACTGTTCCTGATTATCTTATCAGATAAACAGTTAAGATTCATTAATTTGAATTATAGTATTTGCAGTAATTTATACAAGGAATTTATTTAACATTTTGGGAAATAAAAGGAATTTCTAAGGAAATGAATAACACAACAAAGATCGGGGGGAATTATTTATGGTGCCCAGCAAAACAATTTTCTTAGGAAACACTTTAAAATATATATTTTTGCATTCAAAACTCTGAGAACTTCTTACATATTTTTACCTGTACATAAAATCAGATTCCCTAGAAACCAATTACAAAGTAAGCCTTTTGCTAGTTTATATTCCTATGCTTGTTTGAAATAATGGAATTTAATTCCTTTCCAAATGATTTGTTAATTAAGACTGGCCATTCCAAATTCTTTCTCTGTGCTGACCTACACTACAAAGAATATAATCATGTGTGACATAATATTTTAGATGACGAACTATGTATGATTGTAATTCCATGAGATTATATTGCCTAGTGGCACAATAACCATCATATTGATGTGGGCACACTCTATTGCACAATGGGAAAAGTATCCATCAATCCATTTCTTAGAATGTATCTCTCTTGTTAGGCAATCATGATTGCACTTCATTAAAAGTCAGGTAATCAGGATTGTAGCTATAACCGTGTACAATGCCAGCTTCCTGACTTTATAAGTTATACAACATAAGTAATTCTTGGTGTTATTTGTAAAGCAAGACATTTTTTTCTGACTTGAAAACACAATGGTTCTCTGAAAACTGAATTAGTCTCGTATTATTTGAATAGTTCCAGTAAGTCTGCTAATGTCTTAAATGTACAAATCATGGTTTCCTTGACAAAGTCTTATCAGAGAACCTGCTCTGTAAGTGGGAGAGCCTTGCTTATCTACAGGATTACAAATTCTGGCTGATTATAATACTTATGGACACTGACCTATAATGGCCCAATCAAACAGTGAGTAGCATCTTCTTTAGAACCTGAAAGTGGGGCAATGAAAACATACAGATCCATTCAAATTGACTCAAAAACAAGCTTTGTGAAGCTGAAAGTATGGACGATCAGAGTCACATGACTAAAAATAAAAAGTAATTCTGCAGTTACTGTAAGAGAAAGTATTATATGCATGTATTCAAACAGAACCATCCTGTCTCCCAATTTTTGCCCTGTATTCATTTTTGGTCTTGCTTAGTTGGGCATATTTTCAGCACTCACCTGATCAATTTACATCTCTGCTTTAGCATTTTTCCCTGTCTTGTACAGAGGCTTAAGATGAAATCAGAGTTTAGGACTATCTAGGGGCTTTCTTGGCCATGCAAGCAAATCTATGGCTATGTATAGCACTTGGCATGTGCGTCATTTCCTAGATATCCAACAATATGCAGGAATGTTTAAAACCTCTCTATATATCTCATTATCCATATTTTACTTTTTTGATTTTATAATAGCTTAATATTTGCTACATTTCTTATTTACTACTTTAGAAAACCAAGATACTTAGCAGTTGCTTTTGATGATTTTTCCCCAGCATCTTATATAAAAAGAATGTTTACCCTGGTAAAACTAAAAATTAAGTCAAATGAACATCTTCTTATGTATATCATGCTCTGGATAACCAAAAAATTGAATGCTAATTCTGAGGCAAAATGCTTTAAGGGAGAAAATAATCTACCATGCATTCTTTATCACTTGGCAGTCTTCAAGTATATTCCAAGATAGTAGCTATTATTTCCAAGATTACCATGGAGTTCAAGAGGGTGTTATATAAAACAAAGTAAAACACTATGTGTAATGCTTCCTGTTCTTATTGACACTCAGACATATTTCCCGAATATGCCACTCATATTGTCTTGGTCATTATTCTATTGCTGTGAGAAGAAACTATGACCAAGGCAACTCTTAAAAAAGAAAGTGCTTAATTAAGACTTGTTGATAATTTCAGAACTTTAGTCCTTTATCATTTAGGTATGGTGGCTTGCAGGCTAACATGGAGCTAGAGAACTACCTAAGAGTTCTGTATCAGGATTTATAGATAACAGGCAGAAAAAGAACCACTGGAACTGACTTGGGCTTTTTTAACCTCAAAGACTACCTCAAATGGCACACTTCCTTCAAAAAAGCTACATCTACCCCAATAAGGCCACATTTCTTAATCTTTCTCAAGTAGTGCCAATCCCTGGTGACTCATCATTCAAATATTATGGGGGTAACTCTTATTCATTCACCACAAAAATCATACATAGATATGTTCAATTTCTAAAACTCCAAAAATACAATTTTTAAAATTTACTGATTTTTTTTACTGAAAATACTGATTCTGAATTTTTCTGAAATTATCATTGCTTTTATTCTTTTAATAATATTATTAATTATCCAGATGTCCCTTCTGTGCTACATTCATCATCTCCACCTATCCACATCTACTACATCTTTCTCCGAGGTCTAGCTAGCTTCTTGAGTCTTCCTGACCATCCTAATCCATACCATTTCTGAAACCCTCCAGATATAGCCTGCATCCAACATCCAGTGTTCTGGCCTAGTCTGGTCTCCTCTGCATTCTTCCTGCAGTCTGCATGATTCTGCCTGAATCCACTCTAACTGCTGCCATACAGGTTTCTTCTGTGCTGCATGTAACCTCTCCAACCAGATCTCTCACATCCTTCTTCATAGTCTAACTTGGACCATCCTTACCTGATAATACCTTTATGCCCCTTCTTCCCAGAATAGTCCATCTCCATTCAGCTAGATCTCCCACATCCTTTTTCAGGGTCTCTCTGGGTGTCCCCTTTTATACACCTTATGCAACTCATAAAATCTAGCATTCGTCTCATATCCAGGGTTCCTGTAGAGTGAGACCACAACTGCCTGCCTCATACCAAACTTTAGGGCTCTACAAAGAACCTTTCTACCAAGCCTCCTTTATAGAGGTATTTTCCATGCCAATCCAACCTTTCCATACAGACAGATCTACCCCAGCACTCCAAGCCTAGACAAGTAAGCACATTCTCTCTACTATAACAGTCCCCTCTGTCTACGCAACTTCATTCCACCCATACCAGTTCCAATATCTAAGTCTTCCCATATATCCTGTTTTCTGCTCAAACCTATTGTGTCTATTTAGGATTTATAACTAATGAAAGAATTCCACATTAAAAGATCTTGTCACAAAAATATCAACAATATGAAAAAGCAAGCCAGTATATCTTCTTCAAAATCTTACCAGTTATGCTGAAAAGTTTGACAATGAGAATTATCTAGATGAACCGACACATAATTTAAAAAAATATCATAAACATCATCAAAGATTTCAAGTAGTTTCAAGACACAAACAGCTCAATGAAATCAAGTAGAAAGAACTGGAAAAAGAATAAATGCTTGAGCGATACCCAAGAAAACACAAGTATCACATAAAGGGAAATGAAAAAGACAACATAGAACTTGAAATTGGAATTCAATGAGAAAGTAGACAAAGTGATGAACACTCAAGCTGAATTGAAGATGGAACTAAAAAAAAGTCCTAGTATCTCAACCAGAGAAGTCAAACCAATACCATATAAGTAGAATGAATTAAACTGCAGATAAAATGTCAAGATTCAAAGATAAGCATTTATCTGTGAGGTCCGTGGCCAGCAGGGGACCTGATCTTGTACCAGAAGACCCATTGGAGAGCATTTGTAGGAAGAGATGGGAAGATGACAGTGCAAGAATTATTCCAACAGTCTGAAAACCAACAGGATAACACAAGAACACAGCGACCCTACAACAGGAAGACTGGAACACCCTAATCCAGAAGATCTAGAAAAAAATAGACATTATGAAAGTGATAGAAGCCCTAAAAGAGGATATGAAAAACTCCCTTAAAGGAATGGATGAGAAGAATAACAAAAAGTTTGAAGAAATGAGTAAATCCGTAAAAGATATCTTAGGAAACAAAGAAAAAATAACCAAACAGATAATGGAAATAGTTCAAGACTCGAAAACTGAAATGGAGTCAATGAAGAAAACACAAACCAAGGTCTGGATGGATATGGAAAATTTAGGTAAATGAACAGAGACTTCAGAGACAAGCATAACCAGCAGAATAAAAGAGA
>LOEQ01015175.1:22332-32405 GCA_001685075.1 Bramus lutescens
GAGAGAGACAGAGAGAGACAGAGACAGAGACAGAGAGAGACAGAGACAGAGACAAAGAAAGGGAGAGAACTGTAAGTAGGGCAGATTCGTGAATTAATTTATGTTTTGGCTAAAATATCTACCTTCTCAAATCAGTCTGAAGCTGTTGCACTGTAGGGTGTTTCAACCTACTAATGATTTCGCAGCTGGCATACACATGGCATCAGTGCTTACTGCCATCCTCAGTGTCAGTTATTTTTAAAAAGCTCTCTTCCACGACTCTGAATAAATTATCTATCAAGTGCAGCCGTGCATGGAAACACCCAAGACACAATTTACAGTCTCGAACAGGCTCTCATTATTTGGTGTAAATGAAATCCCAAGTCATTAAACTTTTTTAAAAAATAAATAAATAAAATGAAGGCATCTTGTTTTAAAAATATGAGCAATCGAAAGACCTCTCAGGTCATTCTTTCAATCCATTGTATGCATAGTAATGAGACTGGAAATAGGTTTAATCCCTCAGCTATTGTTTACCTTGCTTTGAAAGACAGAAGTTTTTTTCTGTCAAACACATCACAGAAAAAGTTCAAGCAGGCTAGTTTCAACTGTTCCCCTGGGAAAACTCCTAAGAAATTGGCCAAGAGAAAAGACAGCTCCGCAATGATGATAAGAAATAACCTCTGGGATTTACAAAGATCTGTGTTAAAAGTCAACAAACTATGTAGGCTGCTGAATGTCTACACATAATTCACAATTCTAGTTTTTTTTAGATTTTAAATTCATATTCACAGTTTAAGTTATACATATGAATGACTTTTATGATGAAGAGTTTCCACTTGATCTGGTTAAATCGGCCTTATCAATTTCAAGGAAGTTAGCAATGCTTTTATTAACAATGAATTTAAATCCATCTGCACTCTCCCCTGTTGTGTTTACTGTGAATTCTGATCACCCTATGAAACTGAAACCTACTTGTTATTGTGATGCTTTTAATCCATGGACTGATACTAAGTTTATCAAAAAATATTGTCACAAACCAAAACATAGTAAATATCTACTTCAGCTTGTTTCTGTGTGTTTACTACTGTATTAAATAGATTAAATGATATAGTATAATATCCCTATATCTATATATAACTATATATAGATATTATATAGTATCTATATATAATGTGAGCTAAGGTTTAAAAAGCTGTAAATATACTTTTGTCAGCTAAACAAGAATAGTTATGTACTCCCTCAGGAATGACCAACATTCTTGACACCATCTTATTGATGATACATCTAAATATGCATTTTTAACACAAAAAATTGTTACTTTGGTTTTTTTTTCTTGAAAACCTAAATGAAGCTAAACATTTTATAGATATAGGTATCATTTAATCTAGTCAAGATACATGCATTATTTAGCATGGTTCAGGTCTATTTGATTTTTTTACAATTATTTTTTAAATAAAGAATAAATTATTAAAGTAACTAGTATACATAAACTTTGTCATTCTGCGTTGAAAATCCTGATCCAACAGACATTGCTTTGAATGATATATCTCATAATTAACCTGTATATTTCTTTTGTATTCCAAGTATTGTGATGACAAATTTAATAGAAAAAAAATACTTGCACAGGAAGAATTAGAACCTCAACAGTTCTGGTGGCTAGAAAATTTTAGGATTCTCTGGCTACAATATTTTCAATTATGGCTAACATGGTGCTTTATTAAAGATGAATGATTCCATTGGTATTCTTTCTCATGTCATATGTATTTTTCTATGTGTAATTGTCCTAGAAGTACCATGAAGTTTGGTAAAGTGATAAATATGATTTATGCAACTACTGACAAAATGTTCTAGCTTTCCTTCCCCCTCTTTTTCTATCTATAAATAAGTATCACCTTTTTGTTTCTCTTTCTTTCCTTTCTTCCTTCCTTCCTCCCTCTCTTCCTTTCCCTGTCTCTCTCTCTTAAATAAAACTCTCCTCAGTTCTTGCTCACTCTGCAATACTAGTATTCCAATGCATATTAGAAAAAGAACACCCTATAGTATATATGATACTGTGAGCCAACAAAATGGCAAGGACAATGTCTATGTTTCATTTCTCAATGTAAAAGAAACAAGCTTTCCTGTTTGTGAAGTGCTCATGTGAGGGTTCAGGTGAAATCATCTGTCCCTTTTTGAGGACCTAAATCCTGACAAAAACCTTGTGTGTGGGCATGGGAAATGATCATTGAACCTAAGTCCATTCTTATTATAAAAAAATTCCTAGGCTATAATATTGATTACAAAGGAGCTAGAGTCATAATCATCCATGGTGCTCCAACAGTTCTAAACCACTGGAATTTTCATATTAGAAAATTTGTTGGAAATAACTAGATTTTTGAATGATTTGGGTCACAAATTACTAATATTCTTAAAGTGCATGATTCTAAGTCTCATTATACATATGAATCACAATCTTCAATTGAGCATACTTATCCATAATGAACCTCTGGAAATAGATCATCATTGAGGAAATAGCTTTATTCAATGTTTTTCTATTTCAGCTTGATATAATACACTTTATCATATTTAATTTCATATATTCTGAGGAAAACTAGTAAATATGACAAGCTGTTGCTAACTGTTCTTTGAATTTAGAGATTATGTTTTAATATCTGAATTGAATGAAAAATGTTAGAAAATTGCCAAAATCATTTTGGACTCACATGCCTGGGAGGAATAAGCAATGAAATATGTGCAAGAGACAAATAGTTTCCATTAGGTGTTATGAAAAAACAAAAACACATCCTAATAGATGATATTTGAATTGGATTTGAGAAATATGGAAAAGATTCTCAACAACAGCAGAAGAAATAACAACTATGTCAAAGGGATCAGCAAAGACAAACGGGAATAAAAAAAGCTTGATGATATTTAAGGAATATAAGGCAAGTTCATTAGGTTAAATAAAAATGAGAGATTAAACAAATGTTGATAAAGCATGTATAGAGTATGTATGAGGTATAAATGTATATAAGCATGAGGGGTATAGAGTTTGGGTATTATTTTAATACTTCCAAAGGTTCTTAAATGATCTCTTTTGATTGGTGATTTGATTTCATCTTTATGTTGTATGGATTATGGGATTTTAAGGGGTAGAACACAGTATGAAACAGGCCATTGCGAATTTGACTCTTGAAGGAAAAGAATGTAGTTCTTGTGGGCCTGGACTCATTTCCATAGAAAGAATCTGAGATGAGGAGCTTTGTACATTCCTTAAATTCTTCCTCTGCTTGCACCATTCAAGCATATGTTTTATATTCTATTGTGATGTTATCTCACATGACCCTCTCACTAAGGTCTGGCAGATTCCTGGGTCATGCTCTCCAGACCTCTAGCACTGGAAACTAAGTAAACTTCTTCATTATTTTTTCAAATAAAGCACCTATTTCAAACATTTTGTTTTAGCATCAGAAAACTGATTCAGATGGCAGGAATAGCTTTTAGGAATCATTATAAATATTTACTAACAAAACCAGTATGCTTTTGCATTGTACTTAACCCAACAAAGTCATCAAATTATTTTCACATTGAAAGTACAATATCTCACTCAAATCCTTATATTTGGGTGAGACTACATCTTAGGATAGTGTTTTAGTTGTGCATTTGATCTTCTTAGGTTATTAACAGATATCATGATGCTCTTCTTTTGATTTGGCAGGAATGTGACTATTTAAAGACATTGCAGTTAAAATAGTCCACTTGTATTCAGAAACAACAATAGGTATGTCTCTAGAATCTTTCCTCTAAGTTAGGGTTTTCAAAAACCAAAGACAATGTTCTAAATTTAGATGCTGGGCTGAAATTGTACTCGTGACTCACAATAAAATATCAGAAATATAAAAAGAGCTGTGAGT
Organism: Bramus lutescens; assembly: GCA_001685075.1. Classification (NCBI taxonomy): domain Eukaryota; kingdom Metazoa; phylum Chordata; class Mammalia; order Rodentia; family Cricetidae; genus Bramus; species Bramus lutescens. The sequence continues at coordinate 26,208 of LOEQ01015175.1, forward strand.
GGTTGATTCACAGCAGCAACTGAGAAGTTCTAAGCTAGATCCAGAAAATATCAGCAGCACAGGACAGAAGGTGTGTGGTTTCAATGGTGAACATTTAGTTTAGATCTATTTTATAGTCTCTTTTGAGATAACTGACCAAAGTTAATTTACTGGGGTGTATGACTTTATTCTTCACACGTTAGCACCACAAGGCTTAAGAAATCACACCACTCTATGAATTTTAAGACAAGTTGTCTGAAGCATAGCCAACTGAGTTTGTGGCTCAAGTAGTGAGTGTGCTTAGGAAAGAGTCATTTAAGTCAAACATACAGTTCCTCATGCCTGAGCCTAGTGCTTGGCTTGCTCCTGTCTTTGGTGTAGTCTATTGGCCAGACTAAGACATATTGCAAAATGTCATCTGTAAGAGTGAATAGGAAAATCTACTTATGGAGGATACTCCTAGGTAAGAAGTGTTCTTTTCTAAAAACATGAATAAATTGCTGTTCTCTAATTGGTCCACTACTTGGCTTTAGCAAAACTTCAGAGCCATCTGTATAATAGCCATTTGTTTCCATAGTGTGACAGCAGTTTAGACTTCAGGTGTTCTCAAAATTTAGGGGCCCATGAGTATAATCTTCATTTTGGCCTTTTTGTTAACTCTTATTTGTTTATTTTATCATCCATTTCCAGTTGAAAAGTACATATAAAAATCTCAATAGATCCTATGCCTTTTCTGAATAATGACAATGTATTCTTACCTGAGAGAAGATATTTCTAGCAGTTACAAACCTTATTTCAGAAACATGAGTAGGAATAACAAAACTTTTTCTTTACCAAAAGCTTAGAGTGATGTTGCTGAGTTTTCAGCTGAGCAGAAGGAGGCTCATGTTTGGTGTGAGATTGTATACAATTGTCTTTAGATCAGGTTTGTAAAGCCTTCTTAGTTGTGTAATGGATTACATAAATATGCTGCAGGTTCCCAAGTGGCTACAGTGGCCAGCAGGCCATGACACCATGCTGCAGGTCCCTGAGCAGAGGCAGGCAGCAGGCAGGGGGTCCTGAGAGCAGCCATTCCCAGGCAGGGATGGCACATGAGACTATGAGGAGAGACAATGGATGGGCAGGCCATGAGACCATGCTGTAGGCCTCCAAGGTGGCTGGTCCTGGACAGGAAGCTGTGAGGTTGGCGAGAGACAAGGACATAGATAGGCAGACCATGCAGAGTGAAGCTGGATATTTATTTAGTAGGGTATGGAGGGGAAAGTGGAGAAGGGAGATCAGAGGAAGAGGGAGGGGGAGAGGGAGGGAGAGACGGAGAGGAAGGGGGAGGGGTAGTGGGGAGGGGAAGGGGAGAGGGAGAGAGAGAGCGGGAGAGAAGGGCAGAACAGAACCCGTGGGAAGGGGAGAAATGGGGAGAGGTAGAAGCTGCCTCTTCAAGGAAGAGATGGAAAAGTAAGAGACTCAGGCTGGAAGCTGAAGATCAGCTTCCCTCAGTGGAGGGGTGGCGGGAGTGGGTGTGGCTTGTCTCTTAAAGGGACAGGACAGATCATTACAAGCTGAACATACTGTCATGTCGCCTTCCAAAAAGAAACGTGTTTAAGGTTTTGATAAATGGATTCGCTGGCCCTGAATATATTCGGTTTTGTGTGTAGTTCACAAGAAGTGTGGAGAAGATCATGTGATGCTTTTCAAATGACAGAAATCTAATGTTCATCATGGCCATTTCTATCACTAATTAGACATGTCACATTTTCAATATTTAGCTTCAGTTTCTAAAAACTTTCCTTTTTTCTTTATGGAAATAGTATTTGAATATTTTAAGTATAATATTAAAAGCCTGTACATGACTAAAATTTTAACTTTACCACTGAAAGTTTCACTCCTAGATAATTATCTGGTGGATAAACCATCTTGAAATAACTTATTTAATATATATTACATATAGATGAAGTTTTTGCTCATGTGAAAAATAAGGAACAAATAATACCAAGGGTGTTTGATTAGGCCTCAAATAATATTCTTTTGTATTTACCTAAAATATACACAACACACAAACACATACACTTGTATATGATTTGTATGTATTTCCCACAGTTAACATATATCATATGTACTAAGAATGAGAAATTTCCCTTTGCATGGCTGGTAATTATAGTCCAAGTGATTCAAAAACATGATATATTATTGCCCTTGCCCTAAAATGTTTATCAGTGGTTGAAGTTAAATTCTATTGCTGATGAACCACACTTAGGACACAGGACTCATGCCTTTGACATGTATCAGAAACCTGAAAACCCTCTTCTTGTCTGTGGATGCCATTTTGTCTTATTCATTTTGCTTGTATAATTTGATTTCTTTTATTGTGTTTTTGTGAGCCTTTTTGTATGTATGTTTTTATTTTTCTTATTTGTTTTTTTTTCTAAAGAACAGAAAGAAAGGACATTATTTGTATGAGCAGGGAAGTGGGAATAATCTAGAAGGAATTTGAGAAGGGGAATGATCAGAATATGTCATATGAAAAGTCTTTTCTTTTGAAACATTTTATGAGTTTAAAATTAATCTACTACTTCTACTTTGTTAGACCTCCATAATTTCTTACTATATTCTAAATTGTATCCTTATATCCTTATATATAAGTGTACCTACCACCCTTTATTAAAGAAGCTTCTCTATTTTTTATTGATTTTTATTGAGCTCTACATTTTTCTCTGTTCCACTCCTTGCCTCTCCCCTCCCCTTTACCCTTCTCCAAGGTCCCTATGCTACTAATTTATTCAGGAGATCTTGTCTTTTTCTACAATCCTTGCAGATTACATGTATGTATGTCTTAGGGTCCTCATCATTGTCTAAATTCTTTGGGATTGGGATTTGTGGGCTGGTTTTCTTTGTTTTATGTTTAAAAAACACCTATGAGTGAGAACATGTGATAATTATTTTTCTGTGCCTGGGCTATCTCACTGAAAATGATGTTTTCTAGCTCTATTCATTTGCCTGCAAAATTCAAGGTGTTGTTTTTTTTTCTGCTGTGTAGTACTCCAGTTTATAAATGTACCACATTTTCCTTATCCATTCTTTGGTCGAGGGGCAATTAGGTAGTTTCCAGTTTCTAACTAGAACAAAAAAAATGTTGCTATAAACATAGTTGAGCACATGTCCTTGTGGCACAATTGAGCCAATTGAGCATCCTTTGGATATATACCCAAAAGTGGCATTGCTGGGTTTTGAGGAAGGTTGTTTCCTAATTGTCAGAGAAGTCGCCACACTGGCATCCAAAGGGGCTGTACCAGCTTGCATTCCCATAAGCAATGCAGTAGTGTTTCCACAACCTCTCCAGTGTAAGTAGTCACCAGTGTTTTTAATCTTGGCCATTTTTACAGGTGTAAGATAGAATCTCACAGTTGTTTTGATTCACATTTCTCTGATGATTTAAAGACATCAAACATTTTCTGAAGTGTCTTTCAGCCATTTTAGATTCCTCTGTTGAGGGTTCTCAGTTCAGGTCTGTACTCCATTTCTTTTTATTGGATTATTTGTTCTTTTGATGACCAATTTCTTGAGTTCTTTTCTCTTTAGAACAAACGGAGACCAACACATTGACACACAGACACAAACACACAGAGAAAGCAAAAAGAAAACTGTTGAGATCAAGCCTACCATTACTGGATAAAAATGGATATAACTACTTTGTTATGCTGCTACTCAGTTTCAGGAAAAAATCTCTAAAGAAAGCTTAAAGTTTGTAAGAGTCAGAGGACCAGGAAGTGTAGTGTGAAACTGGGTGTCCTAGAAATGCTAATGAAGCTACCTTGAGGTAATGATACCTCAACATTTTGTCCTATGGTTTCTATTACTGTGAAGAGACAAAATGACCATGACAACTCTTCAAACACGGAATATTTTATTAGGTTGGCTTCCTTACAGTTCACAGATTCAGTCTGTTATCATCATCATGAGATACAGTAATGTGCAGGCAAACATGGAGCTAGAGAAGGAGCTGAGAGTCCTAAATCTTGAAGAGAACAGAAAACTATCCGTCTCTTTCGGCATGGTTTGAGCACATATGAGACCCCGAAACCTGTTGGGGACCAGCCACAACAAAATACACTTCTTTCTAGGGTAAAGGCATGGGAAAAGACACAAAACACAAGACAGTTTATTCTTTCAACAACTTTTATACCAAACAGAGAAGGAAGCAAAAAGCTTCCTTAGCATTCTATTGCCTTGGTACCTGAGATGACTCAAATCAATTTTGCTCATGTCCATTTGGTCATGTAGGCAGAAAACCTATCCTTCCCTGGTCACCTCACAGTTACAATGGAAGGAGCAGACATATTAGCATATTCTGACTACTTCAGGATGGTGCCAAGTTTACCCAACTTCAAAAGAGGCCAAGCGGCTACTTCCTGTGTCAGAAAGGGTACATTGTTACCAGTTAATCTAGCAGATTCTCTGACCGCCAGACAATTTGGGCATTTCTCAGCCCCCACAAAAATCTGCCTCCACAGTGATACACTTCCACCAACAAGACTACACCCAAGTCAAATAAGGCCACACCTTCCATTACCAACACTCTCTTTAGGGCCATTTTGCTTCAAGAAAACTACATTCCACTTCTTGGGTCCCAAAGGCTTGATATCTATATCATAATGCCAAAAGGTATTCAGTCCAACTTCTGAAGTCCCTGTAGTTTATAACAGTCTCAAATTTATTTAAAAGTTTAAAGTTCAAAGTCTCATTTGAGATTCACGCAGTATTTAATTGCTAATCTGTAAAATTCAAATCATAGAGCTGATCACATGCTTTCAACATACAATTGCACATTCAAAAACTTAGGAAAGAGAGCACAATGAGGAAATATTGAACCAAAGCAAAATCAAAAACCAGCTGCGCAAGCTCCAAACTCTGCATCTCTATGTCTGATGCCAAAGCACTCTTCAGATCTCCATCTCCTTTCAGTTCTGTTGACTGCAACACATGTCTTTCTCTTGGGTTGATTTTACTCCCTATTAGCAGCTTTCCTAGGCAGATATTCCACAACTCTGGATTCTACATCAGCTTGGGATATTTAAGGTAGTTCAGGCTTCCCCTTCACAACTTCGCACAATCACATCTTCAGACCTCTATTCAGGGAGACTCCTGACACATGCATGGCCTCAGGAGTTTTCCTTAGATGTGGAGGAAAAATCTAGAACTCTTTCCTCTCTCCTTAACTCTAAAGCTAGAGTCTTGTGGACAAAACTGCCAAGTTCTGCTGCTTGCTGGGGCTAGAATATATACCCATCTTTCAGTTATGTCTTAATCATCTTTTATGTAGTTTCCTGTGCTGCCTAAGTTTGGCTGTTCTGGATAGTGCCCTGTAGAACAAGATGGCCTCAAACTCAGAGATTTACCTACCTCAGTCTTCTAAGTACTGCAATTCAGGGCACAAGCCACCACACCTATCTCTAAGCTTTCCATTAGTTCCTTTTCACTTTGGAAACTTATGTGAGTCCTGACATTACCATTCTCTTCATAGCATTTCTTAATCAACTTATCTCCTTGAATACAGAAAAATAGAGAACTTAGCTTCATTTCACTTCCTGGTACTTCTTTCATCCTCAAATATTACATTTTGTATTTTTCCTTGCTTAGTTTGTTCCTTTTAAATTATAAAACTGAGTGAGAGTGAAGAGTCATATCCACATGGCAGTCTATCCTAAGCTCTTTTGAGATTTCTTCGTCCAACAGAATTAATCCAAAACTCTTCACTTTCCTTATGAATACTCTTCAGAAAATTTTGGAGCCCATGAATGTGTATTCATTCTACCTTGACCAAAGGTCAGAGAGTTCAGGTCTATTCTTGCTCCTTCAAGGTAACAACAGGATGGGGCTGCATACAGGATGTTTGGCCTGGGTTGTGGTTGCTGCATGTCCTACCTAAACAACAGAATGCTTGACTTAGGATGTTTCAGGTTTTGAAAAGGTATTTGCTCTATTTATTCTTTGTATCTTTGATGTAGGAGGGCCATCTGTCTATGTGTTACTTTTATTGGTTAATAAAGAAACTCCCTTGGCCTTTTGATAGGCCAGCCTTTAGGTGGGTGGAGTAGACAGAACAGAATGCTGGGAGAAAGAAAGCCGAGTCAGGCAGATACAAGAAGCTCCATCCCAAGATGGACGTGGTGCTACAAGATTATTAAAAAATGGGTTAATTAAGATGTGAGAGTTAGCCAAGAAGAG
>LOEQ01015176.1:0-11020 GCA_001685075.1 Bramus lutescens
AGGAAGTAAGGAAGGAAAGAAGGAACCAATGTAGTTTAAAATCTGAGGAAGAGGGCTGGAGAGATGGCTTAATGGTAAAGAGTATTTGTAGCTCTTGTAGAGGACCCATGTTGAATTACTAATACCCACATGGTGGATGGATTACAGCTATCCATAACTAACTCCAGTTTCAGGTGAGCTGATGCTTTCTTCTGGTGTCCACAGGCACTAAGCACACATGTGTTGCACATACACACATACTTGCATACAAAACACACATACATAAACAAATTTAAAAATAAAAACATGAGGAATTAAGCTGAAATTTTGTATATCACAACACTTAGAGAAAACTTTTCACATAAACCATAATTTAAGCATGGAATTGGACTATAACCCATGAGGGACAGTGGCCACCCTAACATAGCCTATAGGATGGATGTGAGAGCCCTGAAAAACTGTCTCAAGCAGATATTTTCCTTGGTAAATATGACCTGAGTCTTGAGTCTAGAAGGATATTGGATGAAGGTAAAGCCTTGTTAAGAAGGTAGGGAGAAAAAAGAAACCACTGGAGAATAGAGATTTACAGGCAACAGGCAATGCACGAGAATTTGTGACACTAAGAAAGATGAGCCCAGGCTAAACTTTAACAGCTGTGTATGTTACAGTGGGCCCCAGTACCAAATAGGAGTCCCAGTGTGTAATGGAAGGAAGCTATTTTTTAATGCCTAGATTTGCTGTGGACTGTCTGGCTTCTCCATACACAGGTATTAAATGAAAGAGGAATGGATTCCACAAGGAAGTCATGAAAGGCTTGCGGGTACAGCTAAGAGTAATGTAACTGTCAGAACAATTCTGCTGAATTTAAGCTTTTACTGTGTGTCAAAATTAATCCCTACCCAGAAAACATCAGAAATGTCATTTTACATTACCACTGAAAGTTAAAAATAAAAGACAAAATGCATGAATATAGGACCTATAATTGGCTAGACTATTTTCCTGACTGGTCTTCAGTTTCTCACACACACACTGAAGAGACCAAGGTTATCATTAGTTCTGGTTCTCATTTTAAAATTGTAAGAGACATGGAAGGCCTTTGTTCACATCAGACAGTCTGATGTCTTGGAACTCAGGCACAATTCCATCATTTTGTCTGGAGGCCAAGATGAACAGGGTGAAACATTAGTTTGTAATCTTCTTTTCTACTGCTAAATACACTCTTTTTTCCCTTCTGGACAAACCCAAATGAATGAAAATGAACAATCACAATAAGGTGATCTTGGAATACTTTTATGTATTCTTAGTATATGTGGAACAGGAAATTATTTATTTTCATTTTAAATTTCTCATATGTGGGGACAGTTTTAGAATGTGGTGTTTTGTCACTACTTAAAAATGCCTTCGGGACCCTGACTGCTCTTTGGACTGGAAAGGGAGGGGGAGGGGGCNGTGGAAATTTTTAATAATAATAATAAAAAATAAAATAAATGCTTTTGGGTATTTTGGGTCTAAGAGAACACATATCAATCATGATATCAAGAGCCTCCATATCCTTAACATATGTTTCTCTGCATGATGACATCTCTCTCATCACCTATAGAACTTATTTGAAGCCATTAGACAACAGATTCTTTGTAGACTAGGTGGGTTTTTTTTAACATCTTTTTGGTATTTCTCAGATTGCCTCAGAGGCTTCCCTGCTTCCAATCCATCTATTTCTTCTCACTTCCTTATTTTTGTTAATCTCTTAGTTACAAATTCTGAGTGCTACCTTGGATTCTTTCATTGCCTTAAGCATATGTGAAGCAAAGTTAACTCATGTTTCATGTGTCTGCTTCTACTTTACATCCCCAGTACTGCTAGCTACCTTCAAGCTATTATTAGTATATGCTTGGGCTATTCCAATAGTTCTTTCCTTTCCATTCAAACTGCTTAGCCTTCTGATTTTGTTACAGCCATGTCATTCTAGAAATATTCATAACCATTTCCTTGCAGATGTTAAAAATGTTCTAATTTGTTTGCAAATTAGGATTTACTATGCAAAAAAATCTTAGAGAAATAACTAAACTGAATCAGCTTGTGGTTTCTTACTTTCTCATTCTAGAACTCAGTTCCTTAAGTAAAATGATATTCTAGTCCTAGGGGTTCCCTAATGATTGTATAAATAGGTACAACCAGACAATTTGAAGGATAGATGAAAAGAATTCAATTGCACTAAGAGGTAAGTAGAAGATAGATGTTAGAGATGAAAGAGAAAAAAATAAGAATAACTCTTTAAACATTTCTGTTCACTTACCCTTAATCTTCCAGCTTCTGTTTCCCTGGGAAAATGGTTCCTTGACTAGAGTTATTGGGGTTTAAATTAATGAAACTTAAAGTCAGCTTAGTATTTGGGCAGCCAATCTTGAGGGAAAGTGTATAGACTCATAGACTCGACAGGAAGCATCTAACTGACACTATCAGTTCTGACTTTGATTTCATTTAGTCACAAGATATATCCAGCGGGGCTAACATTTCACAAAGGATAAACAACCACATGACTATGAGTGAATTTAGAAGTGCTTCAGGCAACGAGAATATATAGGGGGTTTACAGAGGTCAAGTCCATCGTCACTGACACTTAAGGTCCTATGTCTGATATTGGCTTGCTGGGAAAGTTCAATGGCTAGAAATTTACTTGAATAAAATGCATCTAGGAATCATAAAGTTAATATTATTATGGTTCATTAATTGAGAGACTAGTCAGCCACAACTCCAAAGCTTCTATGCTCATTCAGGCAGTGTACTCAGTAAGAGAGTATGACTGAATTCTTAGCTAGAAGTTTGATTTTACTAGCCACTATGCTAGCTTTTATGTGTGACTTTGAGTGAGAGATAGAGTTGTAAAGTCAGATGCACATGAAAGTATTGATCTGTTAAAGAGTTAGGTATTTACTTAGAGAGGGAAGAGATATAGAACACAGGGAATCAGTTAATGGTAAATGTTTATCTCTTTAGTGTGGAGACCCCACCAGAGGCAGTAGTGAATCTGTTTGGTAAACACTTGTTTCCATAAAGTCACTGGGATGTGAAGGCATGGAGCTGTTCTGTATCTTCAAGCTGGCCTACTTTAAATCTGTGTTAAATTTGCCAGTGTGTCTTAAAACTGTTTGACAACTCCCTTAGGCCATAAAACATGTTTATATTTTGGATTGCAGCCTGATGATCATAATGCTCTGGAATCTTCTTAGGGAAACCTTCCAATCTGTAGTGTTTAACTCTCCAAATATCAACAAGGGAGCATCTTGTTACTTGTAACAACTTGGATGAATCTGGAGGGTATTATATTAATTGAAATGAGCAAGGTACAGAAAACGAAGTATCATACCATCTCATTCATATATGGATTCTAAAAATATTGGTCCCATGGAAGTAGAGAGTAAAATAGTTGTAACTAGGAGCTAGGATGGGTGGGTGTAAGGGTAGGTCAAAAGTCAGTATTGGTGACAGGACACACAGTTACAATTAGAAGGAATTAATTATTTTCAAGAGATATATTGTATATAAACACATCTATAGCTAATAACAATAATTCTTGAAAACTACAGAATGAATATTAGGTGTTTGCACCACAAATTAATGATGGTATGTGTTTATTCTTTAGATTTAATCATTCCCCCATGTCTATGCACATTCTACCAGCTCTTGTAGAAGCTGAAACATATGTGGTTCAGATGTTCGTTAAGAGTCACTACCTCTTTTGAGTGAAGAACACAACCATCAGCAATACATGAGATGGTGATCTGGGAATTATTTAGGAGAGAAACAAGGCAGCCAATTTCTATTGAAAATTTATGTTTTAGCAACTTCAGGAGTTTTACAATTCATGCCTTAGAAGAGAAATGGACTTTTCCTGTGCAATATTATAGTGGTAAACTTAATGACACCTGGACTATCCTCAAGGGATACTTTGCTGTCTATGGAAGAATGCAATGGTGTAAAAGGCACATTGCCTATAGCCTTAAAAATGTGACAACTGCCCAGCTTAGCTGAGCCCACTTGGACAGAACACTATTTCTCAGTATGAAATAAATGCCTTGTGCCTTGTATGATGTACCTGCTTCTTCTATCTTAACCACTGATTCAGATCCCAGCATGAGTGATACTGTGGCAGCAGCCATCCAGAGCCACTGGGAAAGTGGATTCGATAAAAGCAGTTTCTGGCTGTAGAACGAGTTTGGTCTGCATAGTTGGCTTTTAAAAGCAGAGAAAGTACTCAGGATGACTTACGCTAATAATCCAAACCCAAAGAAGGGTAGTCTTGGCCAGGGTTCACTTTACCACACCTCTGTACACATCTGCCTATGAAATGTTTCTTTTAGCCTTAATAGGAAAGGAAGCTGTTGTTAAGAAAAGATGGTGCTGTGCCAGCCTCTTATTTTAAGCACACTAGTTGGGTTTAACTAATTTATAAATGGGATATATGTTCCTTCTACTTTCAGAAATCTCCATCTCAATGGCAGAAATCAAAAAGATGTTGTACCTTTAGAACCTAATATATACCATACCCTATGGATGAAAAACATTGGCATCGTCAAAGTCATTTGTTAGAAATGCAGACCCTTCAGTCCCTCCCTACACTTAATGAACTAGAATACACGTTAAATAAATGTCCCATGTGATTCATTAGCACATCACAATTTGAGTAGTAATGGTCTTGTCACTATAAATTACTCAAACCCACAGTTTGACTATTAACATAGATGGGCAATTCAGGTGTATGAAAGACTCAGTATTCAGTGGATATAACAGAGGGAGAATGAACATTGATGAGTGAGGAGGAAACTGGGTTATGAATTGACAGAGTTTTCAGAATGGCCAGCTTGTTTAATATATGCCCACAATAAGCATTTTAGCAGCATTTTGAGACATTTATGCAGCTGATCTTGTGGCATACCAAGCAGCATATCAGGATCTTCATCTTCTGGAGATAGTTCAAGGTTACAAGCAAAGCAGATGAGGGGAAACCCCAGGATCACTGGGCTGAAATAGACCCTTCTGTATTCATTTCAAGCAGACATCCAAATTTTGTCTATTATGTTGTCTTTCCCACCATCCACGGATGCTCTTGCAGGTCTATAGGCAAACTAGAGAGTATAGCCGCTTCCTATATAAGTAGGAAGAGTTGTATGTAGAGAAGCCCCTGGACTGAAGCTTAGAGCACAGAGAAGCAATCTAGTGGAACTGTATTCATTTTCTTCTCTCTGCGTGTGTGGCATGGTGGAGGAAGACAGCTGCTAGAGAAACTTCAGACTAGCTCAGAGGTGGAGAGTGGGAAAGTAAAGCCACCAGGGATCTAACTCAGCATAGCCCCTGTGCTGTATGAAATACTGCTGGATTCCACTTTATAAAATTCACCCAAAATTTGGTCTTTAGTGCTTATTTTGAAGGAATAATTTCTGTAAATCTCATGTCAATTCCTGTTAATTTATAAGCCATATTTTGTCTTTTTTGGAAAAAGTACAAAAACCATTTGACAATAAAGAGAAATAATATCTTTTATAAGCTTCTTCCCTGCCTACCCACTGCACAGTTTTGTTAGCAAGAGATATGTGGTAGTGCACAATATTATAGACGAAGAGATATTTGCATTGATGAACTCTAAATGTGGCCTTCAAGTGGTTCCAGGTTGTGTCAAGGAGGGGGGTTGCTGTGCCAACTTTCTTCTGGCTTTGCCATAATTGTGGCTGAAATGAATATGAAAGGTATTTATAAAGTATTTCCTGTCTCCAGAGCTTGAGAGTCCCCTGTGCCATTTTAATTTGAGCTTTTTGGATTGGAATAAAATGAATGAGCAGAGGAGGTTAATTATCCTAATTATGAAAGAAGTAAAACCATGGTCCTTTTAGGTCAGACATTTGGACAAACCCCCATTTGCTCTGCATGTTGGGCATTAGAAAGTTACTTGAATGCCAGAGGAATCACAATGCATCCTCTCCAGTCCTCTGCCAAAGTCCCTGGAGCACAGCAGAGGGGACTTCTTTTTCAGGAAATAGCATATGAACAGTCTGTACACCAGAGCCAGAGATAGGGTTATCTGGAAGTGGCAGGCAAGGGGCACAGCTCGATCAGGATAACTGTGTTGCTTCAGCCCCAAACTTCCCTACTTTGTTTTGGATGCCGAGAAAACTCAGGGAAATACTAGCGTTTTGAGCATTTCAAAAGACATCATCATTTTCAATTTTTCATGATATTCATTTTTTCAGCTGACTAAGACTCTGATAGTATCTTTTTTGTTTACAAGGCATACTCCTCTGGACAGGGAATTGTGGGATTTCCTGGCTCAATGTTTTGTCATTGCATTTGTTGATTCCCAGAGGCAACACCTTTCTCTTCTCCAATGAGCCATTTAATATCAGAATAGATCAATCCAGCTACATCTAGAAAATATGTTTTAGATGAGATGTGTCTGTTACAGAGTAGGTGCTCGCTCATGCTGATTTACTCCCTCCTTTCTATTAGGAAAGAATATGATCAAGGCAAAAGAATGTCCCTTTGTGCTTCCCTTTCCACATTTTTTATGTATGATATCTGTTCATATATATTTTTGTATAATATCTGTTATATATTTGTGATCTGGTGACACAGGGAAGCATAAAGCCTTGGATACAGCTAAAATACTGATTATTGATTGTTCAGTATTGAAAATCAAACTGGACAACTAGTCAGACAGATATGCTTTTAAATTATCCACACACCCATGGGATTAATAAGAACTTAAATCTTCCAGAATAGTCCTTAGATTGTTGAGCAATCTGTCTGTGGGTGTATGACAGTTTGCCTAATCCATACAGAATAGTTCAAGAACACTAGCATCAATGACTCTTAACAGAATGCTCGAGAAAATAGAAGTCTCACTAGTCATTTAGTCCACCAACGCTGCTTCTTCCTGCCTTTCCTTCTCTAGCCGTCCTGTCTAGCCAGTCTTTGAGATTTACTTTTGATTATTTGCAGCAAGGCTAAGAAATCCAAGGTATGGACAGTATTGCATAATACATGCATTTAAATTCACTTATATTTAATTTTACAAGATTTTTATATTTTGTATTTGAACCTATCTACATTATGTGTGGATCTTTATTTAACTGAAAAGACATGGTCCTGGAGGAAATGGGAAATGATTCCAGCTTCTTATACTTATCTCTCATGCATGTTTTTCCTTTGACTCTCAACAGTCTGTATCTCCATCTCTTAGGCTTATAAAAGTACTCATCCATGTGGAATTTCTTCTTTTCAACTCCCTCTGGTACAGACAGAATATCTGCCAGCTTTAGAAATGATTGGAAGGACTGAGGTACTCAGTGTCAGAGTGCTTGCTTAGCATGCACAAGGTCTTCGGTTCAACCCTTAGTAGCCCCAAAATTAAGGAATCAATCAAGCCAAAATGAGAAAGTAAATTTTAGAAATGGAAAATAAATGGAAACTTTGTGGCATCAAAAAACTATTTGATGTGTGGGGAGAGATGGCTCATTGGATAAAGTGCTTTCCACACAAGCCTGATGACCTGAATTCAGATTCCCAGGATCCATGTAAAAATCCAATACAGAATTGCATGCATCTTCAGTACCAGCACACCAACAGAGAGATGGAGGAGACAGAGACAGGACAATATTCATATGCTCACTGGCCAGTTAGCCTGATGTGTGAAGTTACAGGGAATAGGACAGATCTCATTCCAAACAAATTGTAATTATTTTCTCCTTCCTTACTTCCCTCCTTCCCTCCTTTTCTCCCTCCTTCCCTCCCTCCTCTCCTCTCCCTCCATCCCTTTCTCTGTCTCTCTGTCTCTCTGTTTCTCTGTCTCTCTCCCTTTCTCTCTCTCTCTCTCTCTCTCTCTCTCTCTCTCNTCTCTCTCTCACACACACACACACACACACACATTTACACACACCATGCACAAATAATTGAAAAAAGATTTCATGTTATCCACATCTTTACCAAAATAAATAAAGAAAACAAGTACAAAAGTACAAGTGGTGTTTGGCAATACATAGAGGACTTTCAAGGTAGTTAGCAAGATTGCACATTGGCAATGATTTGAAGGTTATTTTATAATACATTAACTTGCACATTTGTTTTATATGAACTTCTATAATTTATGTTATGCTTAAATAAAAGCAGGCTACTAGAAATTGGCCTGGGATTAAAAATAAGGAACTGTGAAAAACAGATTTTGATGATGCAGCTCAGAGACATAGTGGTACTATAAAGAGCTAATGCCTTTTAATACAGGAAACAAGCCTTCCTAAGTCTTGCTCTCATTTTTGGTACATGAAGTATTTTTCTAAAGATCTGTTTAGGAAATTCCTATGTTGGGATATAGAACTGATAGAGTCACTGTAATGGTCATGGATTTTTAAAAATATCTTTGTCTTTTTGTTCGTTGCTGTTGTTTTGCTAGTTTTGACATTTTCCTGTTTTGTCTCACTAGACGGAATTGGTAACAGAATATTACTTTATGTTTGGGTGTGTGGGGTTCAAAATCATGTCAGATGGTATGCATTTGATTTGAAAGTAATTTTTTCACACGATAAGAACCTAAGTCCTACATTTAATAGATGTGGTTCAGGTAAGCAACTAGACATTTTCCTTTATTGTAGGAGGAAGTATGCACGTCTACCATTACTTAGGGAAGTAAATTGTATCTTTAGAGACATTTAATATTAGCAGACGTTTTGGGGATTGCTTTTGGCATTTTAGATATATATCCGTTTTGGGAAGAGAGGATATAGAAATATATTTGAACCTACTGGCAAAGGAAATCTGAAAGTATTTTGTTAAGACTGGTGGTCAAAAGCCAAGACTTCCTGTGGTGTTCCTGTCAGTAAATAGAATTATCTGTGTATTTTTTTATCTGTTATATTTTAAGTTCTTTTTTTGCTTTCCAATTAATAATACAAATTTAATTTCACAGTACCTTGAGACCAGTGCAGCCTTTCGGAAGCAGCTACCAAACTGTCCTTTATTGAATTCTCCAGGCTGCTTCCCTGTGTTTGTCAGATAGATGCATCCCAGCCTTCTATGGGAATGGTCCTCCCATTTCAACGATATTCTTCACTGACTTTCTGTAGCCTTCCATAGGTGGGATAAGCAAAATGTCTTGGTCAATTTGTGCTAATAGTCCCGAAACTGCTCCCTAGCCCTTGAGACTTCAAAGCCCAATGACATAAGGACACTGACTGAATTATGTTTCATTTGAGGTAGGTTCTGTTAGAATTGTGCTTAATGCTATATATACAGAGGTCAATCAAGGAATTACAAAGATGACGAAATTATTGGACATCAGAATTAGGAAAAGCCTTAGATATCATCTAATCTAGTCTAATCATTTTTATTTTACAAATTCATGCACTAAAAGCCAGAGGGTATGTGACATACCCAAAAAATTGTAAATGAGAAGGGAGCTTGAGGAGTAACTTACAGTAACATCTTGATNACTGCTCCCTAGCCCTTGAGACTTCAAAGCCCAATGACATAAGGACACTGACTGAATTATGTTTCATTTGAGGTAGGTTCTGTTAGAATTGTGCTTAATGCTATATATACAGAGGTCAATCAAGGAATTACAAAGATGACGAAATTATTGGACATCAGAATTAGGAAAAGCCTTAGATATCATCTAATCTAGTCTAATCATTTTTATTTTACAAATTCATGCACTAAAAGCCAGAGGGTATGTGACATACCCAAAAAATTGTAAATGAGAAGGGAGCTTGAGGAGTAACTTACAGTAACATCTTGATTTGTTGGGTACCTGAGCACTAAAAGGAAAGTCTCTTTGTAGTTATGTTATTGTTATTGAAATCCTATTGTACCTCTAATATACATATGTTTTATATATACATACAATTTCCTTTCATAATAAATATGATCATATAAACACTGCATATTGCTTTTGTTGCCTGAGAATTTTTGAGTATCTTAGGGTTATGATTTCAACATAGATACTAATTACTCAGGTCTGGAGAAGTGAAGAGTGGAGGAAACCAGCCAAATGTACACTAACCCTGGAATAATACAAGGAAACTGCCTCTTCTACTAAATCCGTGCTGCTGTCTGATCATAGTTTGTAAATGGTTCTTTAAACAGAAATTCCAGCCATTTGATTCATTAGAGTCTGGTTGACTGAAACTTTAACTATAAAGAAAAAAAACACCTTAGAGCCTGTTTCTTGTTAGCCAACTAATCCTGGGCATGGGATCCCCAGTATTTCGTTTGTTTGTTTGTTTTACTAGCTCTTGATTGTTTTGGTTTTCAGGTTTTTTTTTCCTTAGAGGGAGGAATGGAGATAGAGGGGATCTTGGAGGAGTTGGGGAAAGGGAAAGAGTGTGATCAAAATATATGAATTGTATGAGAAACATTAACAAAGAACAAAAAAGAAAACCGAGTGCTATTTTGGAATCTGAAAACAGCTAGGCACATTACAGGCTTTCAGCAAAATCTCCCTGGGCTTAGTGCTAAAACTAGGGCCTTGGGACTGGGATTGGTGAGAGAGCCTCCCCAAAGGAGAAATCATTTGAAGCACGTTACTGCTGTATGGAAGTCAGAAGTTGGTGTAGAGAATGTGGACCCAAAGAATGCTACCTTGTTTCAGAGTGACCCTATTTAGAATGAACATAGATGTAAAGCTGGGATCTCCAAAGGGATTTCAAGGAAAAGCTGAAACGTTAAAATCATAGGACTTCTCCAGGTACATGTTTCCTTCAATGTTTAATTGGCATATCATGTGATTCACATAAATGGATGAGAAATTATTCCCAGCAGTCGTTGTCCTGTGAACAAGTTATATATTCTTAATACTATTCCCTGCACACACCATACTGTCATTCAAACACAGGTAACACATATTTCCTGGACATGGTCTTTTGTTTATTTCAATGGGAGAAAAAAAAGCTTTCTTATCTGGACCAAAATACCACCCTGAAAACAAGTGAGTGATCTTATAACTTGGTGAGTCAATGATAAATCAAGATCTTTGAAATAATATTAAGTAATTCTTGCC
>LOEQ01015177.1:0-16118 GCA_001685075.1 Bramus lutescens
CAACTTTTTAATTGTTACCATTCCAAAAGAGAGGAACAAGGGCAGAGTAAGGAAATATTGGACCAAAGCAAATAAAAATGCAGAAGGCCAAACAGCAAATCCTGTAGCTACCTGTCCACTTAGAATGCTCTGTCCCTCTGGGTTTGTTGCCTGCAGCACACGTCTCTTTTAAGGCTGGTTTCATTCCCTGCCCACAGCTCTCCTTGGCAGATGTCTCCTAGTTCTTGTAATTCCAACATCTGTGATCTCCACTGAAACCCACACTTGACTTTCACAGCTTCACTCAGTGACCTCACAGTCTCTTGCAAGGACTTCCACACCACACGACCTGGTTCAGCAGCTCTCTGAGACTGAAGTGGAGGAGTCCATGACCGCTTCATTCTCACATCATGGATGCCCCTTTTCTTAGGGTTACTATCACTGCGTTAAAACACCATGCCCAAAAACGTCAGCTGTGAAGGAAAGGATTTATTTAGTTTACATTTCCGCCTCATAATCCATCACTGAAGGAAGTCAGGACAGGAACTCAAGTGGGGCAGGAATTTAGAGGCAGGAACCGATGCGGAGGCCATGGAAGGGTGCTACTTACTAGGCTGCTCCATGTGACTTGCTCATCCTATTTTCTTATAGAGCCCAGGAACACCAGCCCAGGGATGGCCCCACCCACAGTGGGTTGGGCTCCCATACGTCAATCACTATTTCCAAACTGCCTTACAGTCTTTCCTACAGCTGGAACTTCCCGAGGCCTTTTTTCTACACCGGTGCCCTCTTTTCTGATGACTCTAGCTTGTGTCAAGTTGACACAAAACGAGCCAGCTCACCTCTAAAGCCAGCACATGAATGTCACCGCCACATCTGACTGCCATCTCAGCAGAACCTGGCCCCCTGACCACATTAGCAGCAGAGCTTTTAATTGGCTGCTATCTGGGAGCAGAAAATGCCTTCTGGAAGCTTAGATGGACGAGGTTTTGCCCTGATGGCGTCCCTCCCTTTGTTTTACTGCTGAGCAGGAGGAGCTGCCCCCTCCACAGCCCTCCTCTAGGTATGGCTGCACAAGCCCAGGCTAGAGCACTCTCATGGTGCTCCTTCCCTCCTCCTTCTATAGTTTGTGCTTCTTTCTGCCCTGTTTGGTCCTTCTCATTGCAAATCTCCTTAAGACTTACTAATATTAACCATGTCCCAGATTCAATATTATGCTGCCTTGAAATTGCTTCTACCGGAGAAACTAATCCTCTACTTTTTAATTTAGCCTCAGGCAAGTTACCAGGACGAAGGCAGGATGCTGGCCAGCTCTTCGCCAGCATATCACAGGCCTGGCCTCTCGCTCAGCTGATGTTGTTCTACTTGAAACTTCCTGAGCTGGTCCTCCACAATCCACATTGACCTCTGAAGGCCTGCCTTCAAGGCTTCTATCAGAATGGCCCTCTGTGCTCTGCTCACAGCATCTAATTGCTCTTCTAGTTTGAAGTTCCTGTCTTGCACGCGCCTCCACAGTACAATATGGTTAGGTCCTTCACAGAAACAGGACCCGTCAGAAATTGTCACTTAAGCTGTCTGAGGTGAGGCACAGTGGCTGCTGTTGCTGTCATCGTTGAAAGCTCCTAGATCATTTTTAAGCGACTTCAAGTTTGAGGACCATGGTCATAGAAAATAATGCCATCACACAGGGGCGGTTTAAACTCTCAACTTCTTCGTTTCCAACACTGCCCTTCTCTCAGACGTGAGACTCACACTTAGAGAGGAATATTCCACGCCCCAGCTGGGGCTATCCACTTCCTGGACTGATCTATTTTTGCACCGTCAGTTTCTGTATTTGCTTGGTAATTCACATTGTAGACGGCTTCATGGATAGACCATGCGCAGTCTCATCTCTCCGTAAGCACTCAGGTTTTAAGTCTGAAAAGGACTTTCACTTCTACCTGACATCAGTATCTGCTCCTCTCTCATCTGACAGCTGGTATATAAATTACACTAATCTGTGTAATTTAGCAATGGCAGAAACCAGCTCCTGCCCATCACCTTTGAAAAGGAGTGAGGGAGAGGTTTCCTTTTCCTTTTTGGTCTTAACACGGCAAAAAGAATCATTTTCCAGATGAGCATAACTTTTCTTTAATCACCAAATGCCAAATGCTCTATTTAATTCCCATCCTACCGCACATATGTCTGAAATGAATTGCTTATACATTTTAAAGTTTAAATTCCTTCCCCTTTTTTATGTTTCTCTGATCCTTCTTGCTTTTCCATCTCCCTTCCAGTAAAGTATTTACTGAATATATCTCTGTTTGATACTGGGGATAAAAAGACACAGTGGAGCTGTTCTAGCCTCTGTAGACCCTCAGTCAATCTAAGAAAGAAAATTGCAGCATAATTAAGATCTTATAATAGAGCTACACAAACTTCCACAGGCTCATGGTGTTAGTTTGCTTCCCTCTTGCTGTGATCAAAAACACAAGCAAAAACAAACAAACGAACAAAACTGGTCAAAAGTAACTTGGGGAGGAAAGAGTTTGCTTGACTTAGAGATTACAGCCTGCCATCAAGGAATGCGGAGGCAGGAAACTCAAGGCAGGAGCTCAGGAGCAGGGATGGGCAGAGGTTGTGGAGACGTGCTCCATGCTGTCCTCAGAGCTTGCTCAGCCTCCTTTCCTGTGCAACCCAGGACCTCCCACATCCAACTGGAATCACTAACATGCTCAGCAGACTTGCAGACAGGCTAATCTTACGGAACTATTTCCTCAACTAAGGTTCCCTCTGCCCAGGTGGTGTGGAATTGATGAAAGCTAACCACTGCAGCCACTCACCTCTGCTTAGTGTTCTCTGCAAGAGGCAGGATGTTGTGAGAGGGTTTGGAAGAATGATCAGGAGAGTGCTCCAGATGGAGCTCTAAGAAAAAGGCATCAGCCTGTTGTGAAAGCCCTGGGCACCAGCTACCAGTATGGAAGGAGGGTTGCTGCACAGTTGTACAGAGAAGTCTTGGAAGGGGGTGGTGGGGCTGTTGCCTAGGACTTGGTGTTAGGGGAATTCCTAGGAGAAACACTCATCTTAATTCACTTTGATCCGGAGTCTGATTGGCCCCCCGTCTTGGGGGTGTTAGTTACTTGGGGCATCATTGTGCCTAATGTGCCAGACATCAACCACTTGAAGCAGGATGCACCTTTATTACGATTTCAGGACATTCAGCTTAGTGTGGCAGAGAGGGCATGTTAGAAAGACATTCGCATCATGGAGAGTTGGGAAGCAGAGAAAGAAGAAATGGGGACCCTTAGCTGGCCTTCTTCTCCTTCATCCAGGTCCCCAGCCCATAGAATGGTGATGTCCACATTCAGCATGGCTCTTCCTGCCTTAGATAGTCCTCGCCAGGGATAATCAGAAGTGTACCTCCAAGCGTGGCTCACCAATGTCCTTGGCAATTCCGAAGCTAGTCAAGCTGACCGCGACAATGAATCATCACATCAGGCTTCCACAGTCGGCTTTCTTGGCATCCACAGAAGCCAAGCCGCACATTTGTTTTGTTTTCTTTTGACCTCTCCACCTGCTAGTCACACCTGCTCTCCTGTGCTTCAGGTGCTGAGCTCTCCCCCTCCACCCTCCCACCAAGCCTGATGACAAAGTCATCTATCTTGGAGACTTTGTACTTGCTTGTCCCCTTGTCCACATTCATCGCATATTTGGGTCCCTCCTTCTTGTCCTTTTGGTCTCAGTTCAAATATCACTATCTCTAAGTGTCTTCCCTGGCCACTCCATCTGCAGTTGCCCTCCTGAGCCGGCCATGCTCTGGGAACTCACCATAGCCAATATTCTCTGTAGTAGTCCTTGTTAGGTATGTATTTTGATCTTTGTTTGGTTCATCGTATATTTATTGCCCATCTACCCCCTAATTTTTCTGCTGGTTCCCTGGTCCATAGCATTTGTTAAGGAGTCAAAAAACCTTCGAGTGAAGCAGGATTGCTAGAGGTATACCTTCATAAGGATGAGAATGCTTATACCTTTTAGCCCTACTCTAACTATCCAAGGATCTCGGAAACAAGGTTAAAATGGTTGCTGGTGAGCTTGGAAGAAAAATAAAAAGAAACTAGAAACCCTAAACAATTCTCCATCTTGTTGAGGTTTAATAAAATGCCCCCGACAGAAAAATCGTATCCCCTATACAAGGGTACGGGCAGCTCACACACACCTAGGCACCTATCCTTCCAGGCATTGCTCTGGGCTCTTCTGCCTCCATGCCGTCATTTTCTGGCTTGCCACATCACTTCTGATATATTTATCTACAGTCTGCCAAGTCTATAGTCACGTTGCTGTGACTCTGAAAGGTGCCATACTCTCGTACTCTCAGGGCTCAGGCATGTGAACAGTTTGCCCAACTGAAGAGAGAGTGAGCAGGCTTCACTCACTGTGAGGGTGACATGTGTCAGAAGAGACAGAAGACTAGAATTATGAGAAGCCAACAGCGACTTTAATCTCCAACTTCACTAGCTGTTTATTTATAAGAAATCTCTGGGGTTTTATGTATTTAAATTATTTAATATATTTAAATTAACTACATTTAAATGTATTTAAATATTCACAAAACTCACTAGTGAAAGCATTTTCTAATTTTCTTTAGTTAAAATCAATGGTCAGTGAGATAGCTCACCGTAAGTAGGTAACGATGTTTGCCACCAAACTTGACCGCAGGAGTCCCATCCCCCGGATCTGTGTGATCAAAGGATGGAAATGACAGCTGTCCCCAAACCTGTACAAGTGCAGTGACTTATGTGCATACACAAACAAAATGGTTTTCTAACCACTTAATAAAAATATAAGATGGAAGTTAATTCAAGAGACATCTTTAATGAAGAAGAAAAAACAGTTTGTGGAATGTATTATTTTCTCTTGTATCTGATGGAGGAGGACTCTGCAGCGGCTCAGGGTGGACTTTTTCCTTCAGAGTTTAGCATGCTTAGGAGCAAGTCCTTCAGCTAAAAGCATATTTCTACCTCAGCCACTTAGCCAGCCTAATTACCTGGTGAGATCACAGAAGATGATGCCAAGCAGTATTTGAACCTGTCATTTTCTTTTACTGCTTAGGAGATTCAGATATTTTCCACTTTAATGTGGCAAATTTTCAATCAGCTTAAATTATGCATGTATGGCAGATCAGGACAGCCAGATGTCAGGGGCAATTCAACATTCCCTCGAACGTGGGAGACCAAAAGTTAGCAAGACAGAATGAGGGGCTGTGGATGCAAATGGACTCTGCGTGGGGAGAAAATGAGCAAAGAGGTGAGGAGACTCGCCCCCAGTCCCTGGGACAGCTAGAGAACATTCGTTAGTTGTGGTCCAGCAGTAGACAGCAGTAGAGGACAGCTTTGATTTCCAGTGCTGGTGTGGCTTCTGACATACGACTCAGAATGTAGGCCAGACCGTGTAAAAAAGCCTCCTCTCTGGAGACTAGCTCTCACAGTACTAGAAGGTGCTGTGCAAGCTGCCACGGAAGGCAAGCACACATTAGTCCCACCCATCTAAGATGCCTATGAACTACAGTGATCAGCATGGTGGGATATGCCAAGCGATGCAATAGTGGCATTCAGCTATCTAACTGCATGTGCTTAACAAAAGGGAAATTATGCCTGGGAGAGTAAACCTAACCAAGAACTCAGGGCTAATGAGATCATGGATCTTAGAGAATGTTTTAGTTAGTTGGTTGCTAATTTGTCATAGACTCATTTGGGAAGAGGGACATTAAATTGGGACAGTATGTACCTCCATAAGATGAGCCTCTATTTTCTTGATGATTGAAGTGGCTCGGCCAAGCTTACTGGGGACAGTGCCACCCCTATGACGGTGGTTCCAAGTTGCATAAGGAAACACAATGAGCAAGCCAAGGGGAGAAAGTCGCTAAGAAGCTCTATGCTTCTGCTTCAGTTTCTACTTACAGGTTTCTGTCTTGAGTACTTGCTCTG
Organism: Bramus lutescens; assembly: GCA_001685075.1. NCBI lineage: Eukaryota > Metazoa > Chordata > Mammalia > Rodentia > Cricetidae > Bramus > Bramus lutescens. The sequence goes on from LOEQ01015177.1 coordinate 5,943, forward strand.
ACTTCCTTCAATAACAGACTGTGGACCTGTAAGCTAAAATAAGCCCTTTCCTCCCCAGGCTGCTTTTGGCCATTGTACTGTCTTGTTTTGTGTCAATTTGATACAAGCTAGAGCTATCAGAGAGGAGGAAGCCTCAGTTGAGGAAATGCCTCCATGAGATCTAGCTGCAAGGCATTGTTTCAATTGGTGGTCAATTGGTGGCGCCATCTCTGGGCTCGTGGTCCTCGGTTCTATAAGAAAGCAGGCTGAGAAAACCATGGGGAGCAAGCTGGCAACCAGCACCCTTTCGTTGCCTTTATATCATCTCCTGCCTCCAGGTTCCTGCCCTGCTGGAGTTTCTGTCCCGACTTCCTTTGGTAATCAACAGCAATGTGGAAGTATAAGACAAACCCTTTCCTCCCCACCTTGCTTTTTGGTCATGTGTTTCATCACAGCTACAGAAACTCTAAGACACTTGGGATGTTTTATCACAACAGCAGAAACCCAACAAAGAAGGAAATTGGTACCAGGGCATGTGGTATTTCTGTGACAGCCCCAACCTGTGTTTCTGAGAGGGCTGTAGAGGCATTCGGCCTTTGGATTGGAAAAACCGTTGCAAGCTCAGACTTCAGTGGACTGTTCTGTAGGATCTTAGAAGAATGTTGAGAGCAGCGCAGGTGGCAGAGGCCTGACTTAACTCCAGAGGGAAGTAAAGACTCCACCAGGGTTGTTTGAGCGATATTTTAAATTATGAATCTGTGGTTCTGGTAGCTGGGGCTGAAGAGCTGGCTCCGATGGACAAGAAGCCAGCACCACTGAAGTTAAACTTTGCATTACTGAGGCAATTAATGCTGGGTAGCAGGAGCTAAGAAATAAACTGTGATTGAGAAGAGACCAGCATCGCTCAGATGAACTCTTCTGGGAAGCGTTTCCTCAGAATAGACCACACAGAAGCTGCAGTCCGGAGGGGGCCAGGGTTGTACTTCGTACTGGAAGCCGAATTTAGCATTGTGTAAGAGCCTTTGAAATAGTGCTGGATCTGAGGACATAAAGAGAGTGCGAGAACTCAGTTATGAGAGAACAGGAGAGGCCCCTGGTGAAAGTGCAGCCTCAGTAAAAAGCCCCAGGGTTGAAGGGGTTATAAAGAGAAGTTGAGATTTGGCACCACAGATAGGGTTTGAGCCTGGAAGAGAGCCCAGGGGAGGCTATCGCTAAAGGTACAGCTCAGTTGCAGTAAAGACACCAACATTGTGGAATACCAGTACCATGGGAGGACTGTGAGGGATGGGGCAACCTTGGAATGGAGCTGGTCTAATCCGATGAGATATGCTATGTGTGCTGCCAGGGCTGGAACTAAAGAAGGGTCGTGGACCCTTTGGAACCCAGAAGAGAATGGGGGTGGGGGGAACTCCTGGATAATAAGCACTGCACTTTTTCTGCTGTTGAAATGGGGTTTTGTTTTAATTTGGTTGTAACTGTGCTCTGGCTCTCCCTTTTAAATAAGAAGTATGTAACTCTTTTATTTTATTTTATGGGAGCACTAAGCTAAGAGACTTTGGACTTTACAGAGATTTTGAAATCTTATGGGGACTTTGGCTATTTTAGAGAAACTTTGGATATCTTATAAAACTTTTGAGCTTTCAAGAAGACCTTAAATGTTTGAAAAAATACTGAATTTTTAAAGTATTTAAATTTTTTAAACTGAGACTTTTAAAAGTTGGAAATGTTTTATACTGTGACAGTGATGTTAATATGAGATCTTGAGGAATAAACAAGAAATTTTATGGTTTTAATAGTGTTAGCTTTGTATATCAAATTGACAAGGGGTCAACTGTTTTGTTTAGTTTTAAGTCAACTTGAAACAAGCTAGAGTCATTTTGGAAAGAGGGAACCTCAATGGAGAAAAAAAAAGTCCCTTTGCAAAGGACTGGCCTAAAAGCAAGTCTATAGTCCATTTTCTTGATTGATGATCAATATAGGTAAACCCAGCTCACTGCAGGTAGTGCCACCCCTGGGTAGGAGACCCTAGGTGGTTTAAGCAGACAGATTAAGAAAGCCATGAAGGGCAAGCCAGGAAGCAGCATTCCTCCATGCCTTCTGCCTCAGTCCCTGCCTCTAGTTCCTCTTCAGTTCCTGACTTCAGTTCCTCTCCTGATTTCGGGAGTTAAAGTAAAAGCCACCACTTCACTAGACTAGCTGTATTCTAAATACTTATCCTTGTACCCACATCTAAGCATAGCTCTTGACCTTCACCAAAAAAGCTTCTCTTTACAGTATACAGACACCATTACAGAAAACCACAGCCAGTAAAATGTAGGGAACAACCATGAGGTTCCCAGACCCAAAGGATGTATCTCCAACATAAATCCTATACCTAAGGCATAAGGAACATTACTGAAGAGGGGGCAAAAAAATTAGTAAGAACCAGAGGAAATCTGCTGTGAGATTATGTCTCTTAGAAATGATGGGGGATCTGGACCCAAAATTGTACAACAATAGCTACCTAAATGAGACCCACAAGCTAGCAGAATGGTGCTCATTTAAGCAGAAGAAACAAGCTCAAGCAAAAGTACGGAGTTGCGCAACTGCCAACTCGGCTTCAGCAACAGGGAGTAAGCTAGTAACAAGGCTGACTATGGTGCAAGAAGAGGAAGTACCAGATGATGGAAAGATGCAAGAAGAGAAGACAATAAACCTCAATGGCTTATGGAATACTTGGAATGACACACTGAAGGAATAAAGGATATTCAGTAGGTGTGGGAACCACATAAGGTTTCAGATACAGAGTATATGTTCGTATTGCTTCAATGTTTGTATGTTGAACTCCTGTGAGATTTAACAAAGAAGAGGCTAGATATAATGGGCCAGGCAGTGTTTAAATGAATACAATTGGTGTGTTGTTATTTCGGGGTATAAGCGGGAGCCGGACAGGACGAAAAGCAGGGCCCGCTCCCCTCATCACTACACTTAGGAGAAAAAAAAGTCATGAATATGTGGCTCTCATGACCTTGTACTGTCCTTAAAGAAGAAATGGAGTTCTTGCTCAGTTTCACTATGGTCTGCCAGAGAAGACAATAAGAAGGCTGTCTCTAAGCCAGAAAAAAAATGACACACCCAAAATTGTTCCCAGACATTGTCTATCTGCCATGGCCTTGATGTTGGACTTTACAGATTTTGAGAGGTTGTTAGAAATAGATATTTCTTGCTTAAGCTTTCCAGTCTATGGTCTTTATGTTATACCAGTGTGAGCCAAGATAGCTACCACGCAGAGAGAACTAATTTTAAAAGCTGGTTCCCACTGTGAAGTCACAATGCCTGGGCAGAAAGAGTGGCAGTCAGAAGGAGTGCAGGACTGATAGACTCCTACTGAAAACTCTATTTTGACTGGCCAGTCCTGTTAAATGCTGGACACTAAGGGCAGAGATACAGAATCAAGCTTCCTTACCTCAAAAAGTATGCAGTATAAAACTAGTATAATATCAGACCAGCCTTGCTTTAAGGGTTCCTGTTTGGATAACCAGGAAGGTAATGCCAAGTACTCAGACAAAACTGAAAAAAAAAAAACACAGACAGTTGCCAGAGATTGGCATTTGCCTAAAACAAGCTTGATATTTTGAAATTTTCCAGGAAGAGTCTATGAGCTGTCTTTATTGAGTAGTTCCTACACACACACACACACACACACACACACACACACACAAACACACACGCATGCATGTGCGTGCACGCATACACACAAGCTCCAACCATACAACAAAAGTCAGTTGGGTTAGAAATTTGGGTTCTAGGCACATACTTTGTACTGTTTTCCTCATTATGAACCTAATGATGAGATTCAGTTTTCTTACCCCAAATGCAATGACAAATATTAGAGAACTGTGCCAACAATATTAAAGAGTTGTCATGGCTGGTCAGTTTTTTGGCAAGATCAAATTCACTGTAAGATATCTGTAACAGGAGGTGAAATGAATTTCCATTCTCTTCCCACACTGCTCGGAAGCTCAGAACTTGGACACGTGTGACTAGCCTATACCTTTTTAACAAATTGTTATAATTTAAAAAAAAATCATGGGAAAGAGGAACGCCATGCATCACTGCTCACAAAGGAGGTTTATTGGAAGAGGAGAGCGAAGGGGCAGAAAGGAGTGTAGAGAAGAGGAGAGGGGGCACAGAGGGTGAAGAGATGGGGCAGAGAGGGAGGTAGAGACCAGTCCCTAGGAACAAGAGTGCAAGAGTGTCAGAAGAGAGAGAGAGAAAAAGAGAGAAAGAGAGAGACAGAGGGAGAGAGGAAGGAAGGGAGGAAGGAGGGAGGGAGGGAGAGGGGGAGGGAGGTAGGCAGAGAGGGAGGGAGAGAGAAAGATGGGGGAGATGGGAAAGACCCACTTTTTATAAGGGAATGTAGGAAATGCTCACAGGGGATGCTCTTAGTGGCTGCAGTTGAGGACATATCCTGTCAGGACCCCAAGGGCAGGCCAGTACAGATGCCTGAATACTAACACTCCTGGCAGGACCCCAAGGGCAGGCCAGCACAGATGCCTGAATATGAATATTCCTCCCTAGTGCTTATTATAAAAGGGTGAGGAGTTAGAAAGGGGTAGCAAGTGAGGCGGGGATGAGGAGGCCGTGTTTTTGAGACTGCTTCCTGCTGACCTAGGGGGCATCAATCATCTTTGGGGAACCTGAGAAAGCTGGGATGCTGGCCGCATCGTGGGGTTCATCACACTGCCCAGGCTCTGTGGAACTGCCAGATGCTTCTTAGACCTGGCAAGATGCTTTTCGAGGTAGCTCCAAGTCGACTCCCTGGAGCTTTCAAAAATTCTTTGAGTTTGTGAAAAGGGAAGTTTGAGACACATTAGCATCCCCACTGTTGGTGATCTGTACCCAAATCCACAGTACAGAAAAGGGAGTCCACACTCCGGTAGTACTCTGACAGATTGATAGCCCATCAGAATCCCATCCGTTAATGTTAACACTATGAGCTTTCGGAGTCTTAATATCCTTTCCCGTCATCGCAGCATCACGGGGACACCCTTTTCCTCGCCGATTTACCAGCAGACACGGGTGACTGATTACTGAGGGCAGTCAACAGTAAAAAAATGAAACAACAAATTTGTACCAAACTGGTAAGGCTGTCTCCTGAGAAGGCAAAGAAGTGACAGGGGAAAGATCACCAGGGCCAGGTGAAAATGGGAGTGGAGTAAATAGAAAGAAAAGGAGAACCGGTGTGTGCTGAACAAGAAGAAGCTGACTTCTCCGTCTGACCCGCACATTGCAGCAAACAGACAGGACGTTTAGGGAGGGAGAGCAGACAGACACAAGCAGGTCTTAGAGCAAAGAAAAAGAAAGTGGAAAATTCTTTCTCGATTCCCCAACTGTCTTGTCCAAGGGATACTGAGGCCAGATTTGATTTGAAGGGTCTGGTCAGTGGGTCTACAAAAAGCCATCCCAAAGGGAGCAAGGAGGTATATTCAGTGACACAGTTCCCATGAGTGGGGCTGCAGTGATAGTTTATTTGTATTTTAATAAATAAAGTTTGCCTGACGATCAGAGTGCAAAGCTAAGCCACTAGAGGCCAGGGAGTGGTGGCACACACTTTAATCCCTGGACTTGGGAGAAAGAGGCAGATGGGTCTCTGTGACTGAGTTCAAGGCTACCCTGGGCTACACAAGATCGATCCAGAAACGGGATTCCAAGGCTAGGCCAGGACAGATGCCTAGATACTCTAAATACTAACAGCCATACCTCCTGGAACAGTCTGTAAGCTCTCTGTAAGATTCGTACTGATAGAAGCCATTCCTGCTGTTCATGACTATTCCAGAAAGCCTAGAATATATTCTGACCCAAAGCAGGTGTGATTAAAAGGTGGGATGAGATGAAATACTGACTGTGAGTATTTCTTTTCATATGAGATGCAGGGTTTTACACTGGGCCTTTTAATCATGCAATTATTAGCCTGTATTTACGTTGTTATGTTTATCTTTCCTTCCCATTTAGAAAGAATGGCTATCTGCTCTGTGCTGAGTACTGTGTGTTAAACACTGAATATAAATTAGAAAAACAAAAATCAAAAAAGATCTATACTCTCCACCCTGAAACTCTTCCCAGCTGCTGCGGGGAGCCTAGTGAACAACTATCAATACAGGACTCATTGCTGACAGGATGCCAAAAAATAAACAGCAGTCGAGGGGTCAACCCCTAACAAGACAATTATGTCACCACCTCAAACACTACACAAGAGAGGCCATCAAAAATTTAAGGATAGGGAGAAAGGTTACAAAAGGTCACCCTCTAGGCCTTTGGAATCATGAACTCACCACAGCTGCTTGACCAGTAAATGGTCAGTCATGGATGAGGGAGGGCACTTGGAACTTCACCCTTTGCTGCTAAGCTTTTGGCTATTCACAGATTCTGGGAGAGAGGAGTCATTGTCTTCAGTGGCACACATACTGGGCAGTCCATTGGACTCTAATGGATAGTTTCAAACTGTGGTCACACAAACAGTCATGATACAACTCACCAGGTCACAAAACAAACCAAAAAAGGAGAGAGGGTTTAGGGAGGGAAGGGGGTGGCGGAGGAAAGGGGGTGGAGGAGGAAAGAGGGTGTAGGGAGGGAAGGGGGTGTAGGAAGGGAAGGAGTGCTGTGAGTAGGGAGGAGAAAGATGTTCAGAAACAAGAGCAGTCATAGGAAATTATATACAGAATAAAATTGTGAAAGACCAAACTTAAATGGTTAAGAAAAAATGCCCTATCCTGCCAACCTACTTGCGGGGGGACTTTTAAAGGAATTGACTAATGGCTTTGGTGGAGGAGAATTCAAGACACCTTAAAGTTGACTCTGCAATGTGACCATCAGTAGCCCCTCTTGTTCAGGTCTACACGAAAAAGAGCGAGTGGGGCAGAAAGACACACGAAACATACACTTTGGAGGGGAAAGGGTGAGGATGTGATGGACAGCCTTAACCTGACTGCACTGTGCTCTTGCCTGCCCAGAGCTGCTCCACCCCAGTCATTAGAGCGGCCAGACCTGAGTAATAATTTATTCACACAGACCCCTTGTGATGACTACAGAAACTTAATACGGAGCCAGGCATCCCTTATGGGGTGTTGACCTTTCTCCCTGGAATGCCTGGGAGATTCTAGGGGCCAGCAGGTGAGATAAGAATAGGATAATGGGTTGTGAGGTATTAACAGCTGCCTTTGCTTCTGGAAAGCTTGCCTGTTGCTATGGGAAAGGGATAGAATGCTCTTTTTATTACTATATAAGAAAGAAACAACTGAGGGAAGTAAAATGATGTCCCTGCCTAGCTGTGGATTCCAGGGGCAGTTGTCATACACAGCTTCCTGACAGTCTACTTTAAAACCCCACCTTACCTCCACCCCCACCCCACCCCCAAAGGCATGCTGTTTGATCTAAGACTGCCCTCCTTCTGCTAGTAAGAATAAATCATTAATCTAAATTTGAATTAAGTCTAAGTCTTCAGTCTTTCCACGTGGATTCAGATGCCACAACAAAAGGACAATGGCAAGGCACAACCAAAGCTTGTTCTGGAAGAGAAGATATGGCTGTTAAGGAGATTAGCTCCATTTATGCAGGTGCCAAATATGCTTTGAAATAAAGGGAAGGGTGCCCTCGGGGTAAGACCCTACCCAGCTAAGCTTGGGGCTCCAGAATCGATCATGCCCAGGAGTTTTCAGTTGCTAGAAAGGAACAACAAACAGAACTCTTGCAAATGTGGTTCCAGGAGGCCAGGCTCCATCCCAAGCTGGCAGCTGAACTTGGCAGAGTAGTCTGCTCAGTGCTTACCACATGCTTTGGAGTCATGAAAGACACACAATTTAAGATGCTGTGGAACCATCCTGGTTAAGGAGAGGAGAGCACCCGAGAGCAGGCGTGTGGCTGAGGACTCCTCACCCCTTATGACATCCAGAGAGGCCGTCTGGAGAAGTAAAAGCTGGCTTTCGTTGGAGCCCTCAGAATGTTAGAGTTCCCGGAGCTGTGGGATATCTGCCAAGCAAAGCTGCACACAGAGTATAACGTAGCATGTAACCAACCTCAGAAAGAAATGGTACAGGCAGAAAACATGGAAGGGCAGAGCCGTCTAAGCCCTTTGGTGCGGGGTGTACAGATACAGGTATGGAGTTTGTCCAGTTGAATTTTGGTCCAGCATTTCCTCCCTGTGTGCCCGTTCCTCCCTTTTGGAATTATAATGTGTATTCTATGCTGTGTGTTGGGAGGATATAATTTGTTTTTTTTAATTTCACAGTGGAATACAGTTAAGAGAGTGCCTTGAGGTACAGAAGAGACTTCCGACTTCGGACTTTAAAGCAGTGTGGAGACTGTGAAAGACTTTTGGAGTTAGACTAAGACATTTTGCATTGTGCCCATGAGACTATGGGGCCAGAGAGTGGTTTGAATGAATGCCCCATATTCTCAGGTATCTGAATACTTGGTCCCCAGTTGGTGTACTGTTTGGGTAGGTTTGGGAGGTGTGGTGTTGGTGGAGGAAGAATGTCACTGGTAGTAAACCCTGAGGTTTCAAACACCATACTCTGTTTCCAGTACACGTGCCGAGTGCCTGCCATCATCTGGCGTCATGCTTCCCCACCATTATGGTAATGGACTCTCATTTCTATGTAACACTAAGTGAAAACAAACTCTTCTATTAAAAAAAAAAAAAGACTTGTCAGCTGTAACAGGAAAAAGATCCTTTTATGACAGCCAACCTCACGACTCCTATCTTTTACAAATCGGTTCTCCACATTTCTGGTTCTACCAAATGAAATTATGTAAAGAGATAATTGGAAACATTTAGGGATATCTCATTTTAAAATGTCATAAGAGTTAATAACTACAGGAATTTTCAATTAGTAATAATAATCAATATGGATACTATGAATACATTAAAGAATTTTGAAAATAAATTTTTATTTCAGTATTTTCTAATAATTTTCAGCTATTGAAAGTCCTCATGGTTGGGACAGCACAGAAAACTACATTTTAGAAACTTATTTGTGTTCAGAATTAAATCCTGTAGAACTACCCAAAGTGTGAGACACACAGAGAACCCACTTACAGAGTATTTATTCCTCAATATAAAACTGGAGAAACTAAAGCCAAAATTAAAAAGGCTTCCAGGGAATGGTAAGATGCATATCAAAGAAATTTATCAATCCATCCAGGGATCTAAAGAAATATTTGAAATAGACATTGCATTGAAAGAATACTTGCTTATAGGAATGGATGGAGGGATGAACGAATGGAGGGAGGGAGGAGGGAGGGAGGAGGAGGGAGGGAAGGAGGGGTGGGTGAATTTGGATATTGCAGTTTAAGCTTGTTCTATTGCAGCAAATGCTACGTGAAATGGTTTTAAATTGAGACTTTGCTGTTCTAATGAAGCCAGTATTCTACAAACTTCGTGTGGGTTCAAAACTGGCAAGATTATTTTATTGCATGTGTCTAACCTGAATATATGTCTCTGTACCACATATGTGCATGTGTCTTACCTGAATATATGTCTCTGTACCACATATGTGCCTACTGCCCTCAGCAGCCAGAAAAGAACATTGGCTCCTCCAGAACTGGAGATACAGATGGTTGCAAGTCATCCCATGGGCGCTGGGAAGCCAAACCTGCTCTTCTGGAGATGCAGTCACTGCTCTTAACCAATAAGAAATCTCTCTAGCTCTTTGTTCTGGTTATTAATGTTCCATTTCTTCCTCATTTCTCCTCATTTTTGAATAGCCTGTGTTTGTGGCTCCCATGCCACTTAACCAACTTCCCTCCATCTGTTTGTAAGTTTTAAATTCCTTTATTCTAGCTTCCATTAAAATCTAGCAGAGCATACATATTTAATATTTATAAAGTAAATTTTCACTTTTATCCTAAGCAAAGGAAATTAAAATTTGTTCTGCTCATCCATGTCAACCCTGGTCAAGTTAAGGTTTATCTTGATATTTCTTTTACAGTCAAATCTGCTTACTTTCATCCATAAGTTCACACTTTGTCTGATGTCCCACCCCACCAGCTCACTTCTGTGTTTGCTTTCTTGTTCTAATGAATATAACCCAATTTCCCATTTTGCTTGATTGTCCTATGTAGTGAAAGGGGAGAGGGCCTGTTTTTCATCCTGCCTGGCTCCTTCACGGCTAGCTTATACCCCGAAATAACAACACAAATATTGTATTCATTTAAGCA